>APFE031312216.1:37712-54259 GCA_000404065.3 Pinus taeda | reverse complement strand
TATTTGAAGCATGCTTAGGGCGATTTGGCGGTTTGAACACGGATGAGCGGCTTTTCCAAAGGATATGGCCTTAATTACGAATAAATCAAATCAAACTGCCTTTATGACTATTACCTTGAGAACTATGCCATTTACCTTTTTGCGAAATAGGGCATCGGGGAAATGCTAAGTTATTGCATTGGTTTTGCTTGGAATCCCCGATCGCCGATATCCGATATCGCATCACGTCGGGCATCGCTGGTAGTGTCGCTTAAGATGAGGGCATGGTGAGTCACCAATTGCCGATATCCGATATCGCATTGCATCAGATGAGGAGAAGCTTAGTTGTGCTTTAGATGCTATCGCCGATTGTCGATTGCCGATTTCGCATCGCATTGTAGCAAGGATCATTACTTGTGTTACTTTATGCTTTGCCGATATCCGATAGTGATTTCGCATCGGCGAAAACCAATATGTCCCTTACATTGTGTTTTCTTTGTCATTGCAATATGCGATCTTGCGATCGCTTTATCGCAATGATAAAGATAAATCGTTTTATATTGGGGTTTTTTTATTGGTTTTATTAAAAAGCCTCTTTGTGAAATAGAACTTTAAATTGATACCAATTTGAATCAAAAATTAAAAAGGGACCCATTTCACATTATATTTTTTGGAATTTTAATGATATGAAATGGGGGGTTGTTGTAGGGCACAACAGAATCTTACTGAAGAATGCAACTGGCTGCTCCCTCTCTTCATCATTCTTCTGCAGCAAGACATCATCGATTAAACTTGATGAGGAAAATGAAAAAATTTGGAAAGGCTTCTGGTAATTAGGGCTGATTAAGACAAGAGATGTCTGTAATGCCTCTTTAATCCTGGAAAATGATTCTCTAGCTTCTTTGGTCCAACTAACTTCATTCTCGTTTTTTAGCATATTAGTAATTTCTTTTAAAATTTATGCATAGTTGGATACAAATATTCTCAAGAAGTTTATCTTTCCTAGAAACTTTTGAATATCATTTTTACTCTTGGGTAATGGCATTTTCTGCACAGCTTGTACTCTGGCTGGAGCTATCTTCACCCCTTCTCTGGAAACAATGTGTCCCAATAGTTTTCCTTCTTCCAGAGAAAAAAATGGATTTCTTGGGATTTAAGGAAATTCCAAGTCTTCTATATTTATCAAAAGTTCTCTTCAAATGATCCAAATGTTCTTCATCAGACTTTGAGAAAACAGTAATATCATCCAAATATATTACTACAAACTTATCTCCAACAAAAACAATGTCCATAGCCCTTTGAAAAGTAGCACCTACATTCATCAATCTAAAAGGAATTTTGTCATACATAAATGTTCCCCAGGGGTTTGTGAACATTTTTTTCTTATGATCCTCCTTATCCACAGCCACCTAGTTATAACTAGAAAATCCATCTAGCATTGACATTCTAAAATATCCCATTACCTTTTGTAGCACATGATCCATCTTAGGCAATGGATAGCTATCTTTCAAAGAAGCCCTGTTGAGATTTCTGAAGTCCACACACAACTTTATTTCTCCATTTTTCTTTCTCATAGGTACTAGATTAGCCACCCAATCAGAATACCTGAGTGGGACTATGATTTTGGCATCAAGCAACTTCTTTACCTCCTTTTCAATTGATGGTAGAAGCAAAGGATTTATCTACCTAAGATTTTGTTTGTAGGGTTTAACCCCCTCCTTCAAAGGAATCTTATGTTGAATAATATTTATATCATAGGTTTTAAGATCTTCATAGGACCATGCCAAGACATCAACACAATTCTTGAAAAGTTTAATATATCTTTCTTGAAAATTAGGTGAAACTCCAGCATATAATTTGACTAACCTGGGATTCTCCTGAGTTCCAATGTTGTGATCCTGAATATGTTCATCCTGTGAGATTTTCCTTGAGTCCACAGCTACATCATTGGAATTAAAAATCCTTTCAAGAGGAACAAGTCCCTTTGGCATAATATTATGTTTCAATTGAAAGATCTTCTGATTTGCTATTGAATCTTTTAAACCACTGGCTTCTGCAATTTTTGTTGTCTCTTCTTCATCCTGATCAATTTTTGTGCCCTGGAACTCTTCAACCATAGTCAAAAACTCCTTAATTTGCTAGTCATCTTCAAAAACTTGCTAGTTCTTAACATTATCATGAACAGAAGGTTTGTGTCTCATTTCTACCTCATACGTTAGTCTTGGATTAATAGGAGGCTTGAAAGTGCTAGCAGCCATAGCCAATGAATCTTCCAATCTATTCTCATCTCTTGGAATGAATTGATGTTAAAAGCTTCAAAGAAGTTTTCAATCAAATCCCATACCTCATTTTTATATGCCTGAGGCCTAGGATGCTTTGTTTGGCAGTGATCTTTTATCTGCTTAATAATTAACTCTAAATCTCCAAAAGCGGAAATTGATTTGACTCCCATCTGTTCGGCTATTTGTAGAGCAATAATCAAGGACTCATATTCTACCACATTGTTAGTTGCCTCGAACTCTAATTTGAAAGAAAAAGGGAACATATTACCTCGAGGTGCAATTAGAAAAAAACCAGCACATGTTCCTTCCTGGGAATAAGCTCCGTCAAATAAACATTTCCACACTTCTTCCATTTGCAGCTCTGTAATTACATTGGCTGAAGCAATCTACTTCTGATTATCTTCAGCCAGCTCTGCATTATCATGCAGTGTGAAACAAGCAAAGTCATCCTTCTCTTGACTATATACAGGTGAATTGCTTACTCCATTTTTTGTAATTGTCTTTACAAACCTAGTTTCTCTATACAATCTCCTCTCCTCCCCACCAAAAATTGGTATAACAACATATGTAAAATCTAGTTTCAAAACACCTCTGAATTTAGCCCCCCCGGACCTAGATAGAAGCATTCCAAATCTAGAAGGAATATCTACTACTACAACATCCCTGACCAAGCTTCTAGCTGGAATTTGGGCTAGTGACACTACCAGATCCTTAATAACCCCCAGACACTTGACCTTGTTTGAATCAAAAGAATACAAATCCCTGTAAGGTTTGGTCACTTGCAGATTTAAGTGCTTCATCACTGACAGAGGCATAAGATTATGTGAAGCTCCCGAATCAAACATACAATTATGTAGTAGGAAATCACGAACCAATAAGGAAATATAAAAAGGAGGTATTGAAGAATCTACTTCCTCTACATGTGGACCAAAAACTACTACTGGTTTATCTTCCTACAGATTTACAGTGTCACTCTCATTTTCTTTTAAATTAATAAACTTAGCAATCTCCTTTTGATCAGTAGGTGTTTTTTCCAATTATGTAAGAGGAACTTATATTCTTACCTTTTCCAACTCCTTGGTAAGACTAAACAAGTGGCCCTGTTTAGCAGTCTTTTCATTCTCATCTTCACCTTTCTTCATGACTAGAATTATTTGAGGAATTGAAACAAGTTTCTCCAAAGGAATTTTTCCAGTTTGATCTTGAGAAGGCTCACCTCAAAGTATCTGTGTCTTGCCATTTGCATTTTGTTGTTGCTTTCCTTTATTTACTTGTTTTGCAGGCTGAGATTCTTGTGGAGTCACCTTTGGTGAGGAAGTTGAAACTTGTTGCTCGCTTTCATTTTCTTGATTTCTTAATATTTTCCTAGATCTCAGGTCATATTTCTTATGTAGTTCAGCCTGCATAAAATCAGAGAATCGTTTCCAATAATCATCAATTTCATTTTCATCATGAATAGCATTTGCTTCATCATACACATACTCTTCTCCTTCAATGCCAAGTTCATCTTTATCAACTGCATATAAAGTAGAAATTTGATCTTCATGTTGTTCTTCACTAGGATTTGCTTCTATATATAATGGTTCTTGAATTTGATTTTGACCTTTTCTTTCCTTTTGGAAGATTTGCAAAGGTTGTATTCTGAATTGGGGATTAAAGTTCTTATTATACTGCATTTGTCTCTGAAAGTTCTTATTTTCTAACTCTAACCTATTTAACTTATCTAACAAAGTTCTAATTACATTACACATATCCTCCAATGATTGACTTTGACAGGATTCTATCATTTCCTTTCCCTTGTCTGGGGTAGGCTATGTTTCTGATGCTTTTCCTGCAGCCACAAGATTCGCTTCTATCTCTAAAGCATTTGTTTGGATTTGATCAAAGGTCAGAGCTCTCCTTTCCCTTAATGTGAATCCAAAATTTGATTCAAAAGCCCCTGCAAAGGTTATTTTTGCACCAGCAGGAGTAGGCTTAATCTCTGCTGGGAGACTATTGTACAATTTGTTAAATCTTCTAAAAAATTCAGCCACAGTTTCATTAGACTTCTTCTTTATGGCATTAAAATATGTTAATGAATATCCATGATCTTTTTTTTCTCCCCATCTCTGAATAAACATATGTTCCATCTCTTTCCAAGAAGGAATGGTATTATTGGGAAGTCCTTTGAACCATTTCCTTGCTTCTCCATCCAGGGACTGAAAAAAAAGTCTTAGAAGAACATCTAAATGTTCAACATTTAGGCTTTCTACAAAATTACAAAATACTACTACATGATTCTGTGTTGTCTGTTCATCTTCTCCTGAAAAACGTGGAAGAGTTTTAAGGTAATCCTGTGGCATTTGATTGAAATGTTGTGGTAGTTGAAGAGGTGCATACTTATTCACTAAGAATTCAAGTGCTACCATGTTTACTGAACTTTGCTTACCAACAGATGTGGAACTTGATTGAGAGGTAAATGGAATGTGTAAAGGAGGTAATGTGGTTATTTGTTGAGGTTGAATAATTACAGCAGGTAAATGAAAAGTAACAGACTCAAAATATTGGTCTTGACAGCTAGGTTCCTAAAATGAAGATGATGAAAAATATGACTCTCTATCAGATGAATGTTCAGATAAGTTGTTGCTTGATGCAAACAATGTAGGAGTTGGTCTAGTTGAGATCTTAGACTTCCTAACCCTCCTTGAAAACAGCCTTTCAGGATCTGAAAGAGCTTGAACCTTCTTTTGTGAAGTGTTTGATCTTGTATGGGGCCTTCTTGAAGCTAGAGTTATTGTTTTAATTCAAAACAGCCAAATATTCCCTCCTCACTGAACAACCAGAGGAAAATATTGAAACCCAAGGAAAAATCTTCTTGTCTTCTCTCCTCCGCAATGGCGCTAATTAATGTTTTTCCTTAAGAAACCAATTTCCTAGGGAAATTGTGCTTAAGACATTAATAAATATTACTTACTGTCACTTATTGTTTGTTGTGTTCTCAAATGAAGGACCTGGAAAACTTGGTCTTTAAATCTTCATACATGTATGACCAGAACATCTCAGAATGCCACTTGTTGCTAGATATAAATGATGAATGAGGGAAGTTTGAAGGGGAAGTTAAAGATAATATGTTGATCTTTCACAGAAACTACTATCTGTAACTTAGAGGAATTATGATAAAGATAACTGAATCATAGACAAAATGTTGTCTTTCACAGAAACTACTATCTATAATTTAGAAAGGAAGTGAGGACTTCAAGTATAGGAGCGCTCTTTCAAGGAATTTTAACCTTATCTACATAAGCAAATAAAGACCTGCTACTTCATTACTATACTTGAAAGGAAGAAAACATAGCATGACACATGACATAGAATCTTACAAAATTATATGCAACAACTCATGGAAACTTCTGATTCTTTCCTTAATCAACGATGATATCAGGAATAAATTGGCCTAGTCTCTAGGTTCTCCAAAATTCCAACCCTTTCTTAGTAAAATTTCCTCTTTTTATACATTGTGGAATAGTTGTTAATTTCTGAAACTGCTCAAATTATCTAACTTCTTTTGTAACTATATGAAGTTAAAACTATTATAGAATTTTACAGAGGATAAAAGACACCTCAAAGAACATGAAGTAACAAGAACATAACTAGATTTGGAGAGGATGATAACTATTGGCTTGCTCCATTGATATGCTATCGAATTCCTCTGTGAATGCCCTAATGATGCTTAATTCGTCTTATTTGTAATGAAATACATTTAGTTTGTGTAATCATGGGCTTACATGGGCATTCTGATTGGCCAAAATGCCAAGAAATATATCGGATTGTCTTCCTCTTAAGCTTCAGCTCTAACCCTGATTTTCCGCATTACACAACAAAATTAACATGAACTTCTGATTAATCCAGAACTCAAAAGAGTAAATCCTACTTTATAAACATGTCAAATCCGCCCATTCAACGCTCCGTTGACTTCCAACGCAAATCGCAATCGGCCCGAAAATCCCTGTAAAACTTAACTTATGCACCCTCAGGCCACAATATCTTTGAAAATATTGGAATTATGCGTAAAACCTTTATAATGAAAATATATAATAAAACATGCTTTTCCACTTCCAATATGGGCTCAGCACAATTCCCAAGGTATACTTCCCACCGATTCATCTCCACCATAGATATGCGCTTTTCAGATCAGACGATCTATAAAGGTTTTTGGGTGGGAAATAAGCCCAAAGAATACCTGCCCGAAATGGGCAGTTTCCTCTCTCCACCCGGCTGCTACGTGTTGAATGATAAGTGGGATCGTGTGATCTGCACTAAAAACCACTTACCATTTTCATTCCACCTGAAATCCTGCCTTATAGCTTGAAATTTGCCTTTTAATACACCTTGCGGACCCGCCAGGGCTTTTAATTATAATATATATATGCTTAAAGTCTGGCCTTTCTATTATAATCCGTTATAATAGAAATGCATATAAAACTGCATGTCTTTTAATATATTAAATAAACCTTTACAACCAACGATAAGATGGATGCGCTGAGTTATATAAAATATGGCATATAAAATATCGGGTCCAGAACCCAATCGCTCATCACAATCAGCTTTTTCCATGTATATGTATAATATGCTATGTGATACGATGTACCCACCGCAATTATAAAACATAATATATATCGTTTTGGGTCCGTCATCGCAAATCGCGATCAGTGGAACCCATATGCATGTATATAAAATACTTTCGATACATCCGACCCGCCGAACTTTTAAACACGCTATATATATTATTTTGGGTCTGGCCCACCCATATCGCAATCGGCGGCTCCATATACATACATATAACTGTGGACCCATCGAAATTTATGAAACATAACATATATTATTTTGGGTCCGGTGTTAATGCTTTAACCCTTGTTTCATTTGTAAATCTGATATATTTCTTCATTTCCTTTATATTTTGATTTCCAATATACTTTCCTTATCTTTTTTCAAAATATTTTTCAAGTGATTTTGAATGAAATAAACAAAATGTATGTTACAACAAGCTACACGCTGAAGTATGCGGACCCAGTCCCGTGGTACCCCTACAACGCGGCACTGCATCTCCTCAGGAAGATCCTTTATGGCTATCATAGGTACCTGGTGAGTCAGTCTCACCAAGTTTCTTTGAACTACATATAGGACTCTCTCTGTCTCAGCTGCTCCTTCTTCGGCTCCTCTTCCGCAACGCCTGTGCCTCGAAAATCCATCTAGTCTCACTGGACCCACATCTGGAACATGGTCATTTTGTCAGTAATTTGTCTCATCAAAGATATTTCTAAGTTCATTTAATATTAAAAAATCCAAAAAATCTTAAAATCTTACAAAAACTTAAAACATTGTTACCTATGTCTCCCCATGCTGCTTTTGGTGGCAACACTAAGTCTGGATCTCGTCGGAAATCCATACCAGCATATGGGTAGTTGTCATCTGCGATGATCTTTTGGTCCCACCAGGCGAAAAACTCATCATCAAAATTCGTCCTAGGCACATCCCCACCTCCAAGGCATTTCATCAAGTCCACCCATCTACCCACTCATGGATCTCTTGGGCTACTAAGGGACACTAAAACTTTGGGACATAGCTGAGGTACCTTCTCCAAGAAGAATGAGCATAAGATAGTCCCATATTCAAATTTCTTTGTTTCCCTCTTGAATAGAGGTCAATTGGCTCTTCATATTGGTCAGAAGAGGCGTGCACCAGTCAAATACCATGGTAAGGCATTCCACCGCCAAGCTCATGGACACTCGTGATGCCTGATGCACTGAAGCTAATCCATTTACCCTTGCAATGGTAAATAGCAGAATCCTCGGAGTTAAAATTTCCACATGTTTGATTGGAATCTGACTTCTAATATTCTTTGAGTGTCCAGGACAATATATATGTACATAGTCTTCTACTGAAAGACTACTTCTTGTCCTGCTAGTTGAATGCACCACCCCACCTCTTCGGGAGAGACATGTAATAAAGTAGATTTCTTCAACCTCAATCCATAGAGGCATCTGTTTTATCATGAAGGCATCATCCTCTGCACTCCAACAATGGATCAGTAGTTTGAGCAGGCATGTGTTGGCTTTCATGTTTGGCATTTTGAAGAATTTCAATAAGCCATAGCCTCTTAAAGCATCTAGTGCATTTTGGTCATTCATTACCTCATTATCAATCGTGGTATGCTCTATTTCTCTCCATGTGATGGTCATCCAATAGAAAAATTTAGTTTCAACCATTAGTTTTTATGTTTAAACTTTAACTCGTGTACACGCAGGTTCCCTTTACACACGGTCATGTGTAGGGCCGTTGTATATGCGGGTTGATCACATCCAACGTACGTGTACTGAGAATTGGATTTTTGGACATGAATTCCCACGGTGAAAACTTTAAGAAAACTTATAAAAACTATCACAAAACATTACAAGCATGCTTTGAGGGTTACCTGATAACTTTGGTGCGATTTGAACAGTCCTATTGTTTAAAAGCTTGCTCCCTTTTTCTCCATAGATCTTTGCTCCAAACAGAATGAAAAAATTGTGAGTCCAAAAGTCATTATATAACTTTGAAATTGCAAAATATTTTTTCAAAAATTGGTTTTTATCTCATGGATTTTGTCTTGTGGGCTTGGATTGTCGAGATTGGGTTGTTTTTACAGGATATTTTGGGACCTTGTTTGAGATGTTATTTCGGTCCCATGACCATTGACCTGTCATGGGAGGTATCATCCACTCATTGGCATATAGGTTAGGGAAAACCATTTTTACGCTGCATCTTGCATACTAGCCTCCATTCAACAATACGTTAGCCATAGGGTTGAACCCATCGTATCTTGGTTAGAAAACCATTTTCACTCGCCAATTTTTTTTAATCATGATGCAATGGTAGATCCATCCTTTACATGGGCATCTTAGTTAGAACCTCACTAACATTGGCTGCCCATGCTGCTATAATGAGTAGGCTCGGGAGTCCTCTTTAGTCCCGCCATGATTGATGCATTGAAGACACATTATCCTTTCTTCTTCACTGGTTTCTAGCCTTATACCCTAGAGGCTCCTTTGTGTTGAGTTGTACTATTGCATTGCATTTTGACTATTTGCACCTTTTGGCCTTGAGCCAACTTCACCTGGACTTGTGTTTAAGCCACTTATCTGACCGTGTCTTCTACAAAATCAACCATGCAATCACTTAGCTTTTGTAGCTTGACGCATCCTTTTACCTGTGGAAAGAGCATCCCTTTGAGTGTCCTTGAGTAGTTTCGCCTCCCTGCATTGAGCATAGGAATGTTCCCCTCCCAGGAACTAGATCATCTATTTCTTTGACACTTGTTCTTTCCACCATACTATAGCATTCTTTTATCCTTTTTCTAGCTTAAAGAAAAAGAAAAAAAAATTATATATTCCAAAAAGAGCAAGAACATGACAACATTTCCATATTTTGTTGGCAGCTAAAGTCAGTCATGTCGCCCTTGAACAAAGCACTCAAAAGAAAGTCTCTCCTCCATTTTGGGTGGCATTTATTTTGACTTAAGTACGCCTTAACCTTGTTATTGAGTCATTACTCCTCCGATTGGTTACCTCTTCCAATCATATGGAGAGTTCTCTCATGCCTCCTGCATGACAAACTTATACAGAGTTATCATATGCTACCATATAGTCATCATTGAGTCGTGCTTTTGTTCAAGGGAAGTAAGCCTGAGTCAGCCTCTCTGTGGTGTCTCTTGGCCTATTTTTCAGTCGATCATCCCTGGTTGTTAGTGTCATGTTTGTCATCACATCAATTATGTTGGTCCTTTACTCGTGCTAGTTTGAGAAGGTCTTCATTGACTTCTCACTGGCGGGTCTTGTCCTTATCGACAACAACATATTGCTCTAAGGGAAGACCTAGAGCCGCACCCTGGCCCTATTTTCATTATTGATAGGTCACCTTGTGCTCAACATCGATCAGTATGATGGGTCTTTGACTGAGTGGTTTCCCTTGTGTTCGACATTATCTTTCATTATCACACATTGGGATTCGTGTAGTGCCTTGGTTTCCATTTGACCCTATTGGTGGATACCTCACCTCTGTGACAGCTTTCATTATTGGTTGGTTCAGAGGGTTTCTGTCGTGCGCTAGCTACATCTTGTGTACATCAGAAACGTGCTTCGGTTGGGTTACTACATCTTTTTCATCTGATTCCTTCCATATTATGGCATATTGGTTACACTCATACTAGATTGATGAAGGATGCCTTAATGCATTCCTTCTAGCGGATATTTTCCTATCGACTACAACTCATTTTCTCTAGGAAAAAGATCTAGAGTCCATTTGGCAGTACCTTGGGGTTTGCAGTCATCAATGGCAGATTCCTTTGCTATCGATAGTGGGAAACCATCATTGTCCCTTGATTGATAGATTCTTCCAAGTGTTCAACTTCAGCTCATTTATTCACACTTGTTAGATTGTACTAGGTACCTTGACTCTCATTATCATTATCAATGAGTAGTATCACGTTTGTTAATGGTATACATCAATTACCAGTAATCAAACGATTTATCACATGGTTGACCTCAGATCATTTATTTCCATTGAGTAGAAATGTATCGCAGTGGTCGGTGAAGACCTCGAGTTACATCAGCATGTATTGGTTCACTTGTCAGTTGCTCCTGTTGCTACTAGTTGACACCATCCACCTTATATTTTGTTGTTCTTCACAACAACATCTTATATGCTGGCATCCAAGTTGCGATGTAGTATCAGGTTATTCCATCCTATTATTTGGTACTATTGGGATCAGTTTTTTGGCATCAATGATCAGCTTTACCTTTCAGCATCATTGATCGTCTTCTTATATGCGATATTCAAACATGTACTTTTTTCGATCACGATTAGATGATCCATTATGTATTTTCAGTTCTTTATACTTGTATACATATTAGATCTGCTTGTACTTGATATGTGGACGTGCTTTACTTTCTTTGAGCATGGGTATGGCCACCTCAGACAGCATTTTCTTTCTGATCTCTTTTGATGGCTTGGCAGGCCGAATTTTGGTGAAGTCCTTCTCAATCTCGACAACATTCTTTCCATACACTTAATACATTTCGGCCATCATGTACCCCTTCTAACCTCATATATTAGGGGGAATCTATTATAGCACCAATCACCACCCTTGGTATTTTTTATGCTTGGTTTATGGCCTAGGGCAACCCCTCCTTCTAGACTTGGTCCAAATATATTAAGAACAGTGTTTTATCCCCTGTATGCTACTTTTCCCTGAGATAAAAGTGTGTACATGCGGGTCAGTCAATACCCAACTCGCTTATATGTGTTAAAACACTTTTTAAAAAAATCCTTAATAATGGGTAGAGTTCATGGGTTTTACCTGTTGATGACCTCCTATTGTCCGTGGCCCAACTATTTTCAACTAACTAATTGGGAGAAGTATAAATAGACTTCTATGGGAAGGCCTTAAGGAGGAGAAGAGATAGAGTTATTATACTGAGATTACCCCTGACTGAGTCTGATGAATCCCTGTGCCTCATGCACTTCCCCAAGCTTCAGGAAACCTTTGTTTCCTTGATTATAGATATTCTCCCTCTTGCTTGAGATATCATGGTGTTGGTTATGAAAGAAGATTGTTGAAGGTTGGGATAGGACGAATCGGGAGGACGGTTCCACTTGGAGTTGGAAGAAGAAGACTCAGGTGAATTCTCTCCATGTTATTTATAGCTTACTGCAATAAAATAAATGTTGTCTCGTTTCCTAAATTAACTTTGTTTATGCATCAAATTATGTTGTAATTCATGGATTAACGTGGTTTTGATGTATGATCAGTCATTTGTTAATATGATATAAAGTCAATTTTGTGAACATGCTTTACCTCTATACTACCATGTATGTTTGAATTGAATGATTTTTAAGTTTGAAGAACATCAGGAGTTGTAGAGGCTCTGAACCCTGCGCAAACTACTCGAACAAAGGAAAACTGGATGCGTTCACTCTTACATAGTTTGTTTATATAAGCATTTTGCCTGAGTTGTATGAGTGTTTCTTGTTGTAGTTTTCTTCTGCTCTATTGGGGTTCTAACCCAAAGCCCTAGGGTACTTATTACCGTAATCCCCACTGAACCACTAGGCCATAAACATACAATACCAGGATTTACCGCAATCCTCACTAGATCACTAGACCAAAAACAAGCATGGATTCCACCAGATCTCTCCACCTACACCGTGAGGAATTTGTTTGTCCCAAACTCTCGATTTTACCATGTATCCCACCATTACTTGTTAAAATTCCTAGGCCTACGATGTATCTACCCTCTGGGCTTTATTGTGTATCCCATCCTAGGATTCCTAGTCCCAATCAATGGTACTCACCATTGAGATTTACTGTGTATCCTGCCATTACTGGTCAAGAAATTCCTAGGCTCAATCAAGGTGTTCACATTCGGGATTTAACGTGTATCCCATCCCATGATTCCTAGGCCTTGCGAATAATCCTAGTACCACTCCACTTAGCTTCAAGTCCATCTGGAAATCTAGCTCAACTACATACAAAAGAACCCACCACACCATGGATATCTGGAAATGGCAAGGCAAGACTGAACAACAATGTCACACCTAGAAAAACCCATGCCTATGACTACAAGAGAACCAAGAACACACATGTATAACCATGCAAGCCAAAAATAGAAAGGAATCACACGTGCAAATAATCTTCTTGTAGATGCTAGCTCTTCCTCTTCTTTACTTCATCTTTACTTCATCTTTCCTTCTTTACTTTTCTTGATCCAATGTTGAAGTGCTCCAAGAAAACTCTAAGTTTCCAAGAGTGTGAGAGAGAGAGAGAGAGAATAGATAGAGAGATCCAAAAATGAACTAACAAAAGGTACCCACTAATCCTCATAATCCTTTTCATCAATGAGGCCTCTATTTTCTTTATTTTCCTTCATTTTCCTCCTCACATGCAACTTGTGACCTTTCACCTTCCTTTTCTCCTAATTTCCTTTATTTTCATAAATAAAATGCCATTTTTCCTTTCCAAAGCCTTTTCCATCTCCTTTTCCAATTTTCTTAGCCATAATTAACCAAATTAACACCCACACTAGGATGTCTTGCCCAACATTCATCTTGGAATAAGTGTCCCATAACCGTGGTTATTATTTTGCCTTTATTAACTTTTCTTACTTGGAATTTTCACCAGGGCTATTACAAAACCCTCCCCCTTGGGGGAACACTATCCTCGGTGTTTAATGACATCTACAACCAACAAGACTGTTGACATACTACCTATGGAGCTTTATAGCTTATCTTGATGTAGTATTTACAATTATCAACTTGCTAAGAAGCAAACCAACATGACCACATAACTACATGATAACAATAATGACAGGACACTAACACCACTTATTGAAGCTTTATAACACATCTCATGATAGTATTTACATCCATATACATTTACATACACATACTAAAAACATCATACCAAACATATACCAAAAACATTCGTTGGAATAGTGAATAGAGAAGGATGCATACCCTGCATCTTATCAGCAATCTCCCATATAGCTTCATCGGTCCAAAAGTGCTTACACTACACTTTAACCTACTTGATTTTAGAGCTTGAGCGTCTTTCTCTACAATATACATTGTGGTTCAGGTTGGAATTCTCTTTCTAACTCCACCTACAATATAGACCAGTCAATCACATGACCAACATCTTTAACATACTTCTTAAGCAATGACACATGGAAAACATCATGGACTTTCACTATTAGAGGCAGTGCAATTCAATAGGCTATTGGTCCAATCCTTTCAAGTATATTGAAAGATCCACAAAACTAAGGTGCCATCTTGGCACATGATCCAATATGCAAGGAGCTCTTCTTGGGCTTGGTGTGCAAGTGCACATGTTCCCCAACCTGAAACTCCTTAAACAACATGTTTTGATCTACATAAATTTTATTACCTGCATTTCTTGTTCTATCTCTGCCAACATATCTAGTCCAATCAACACCCTGTTTAGTGGATCACTCCAACTAATGGGATTATTTCAACTCCACCCATAGAGTGCCTCAAACAGACTCATCCTCAAAGACTCCTGATAGCCATTATTATAAGTGAACTCAACCAATATAAGGTACTCCTCACATCTCCTTTGTTGATGCATCACATACATCTTCAACATGTCCTAATATCCTGTTGACCCTCTCTATTTGTCCATCTATCTAAAAATTATAAGTTGTATTGAAGGGAAATTCTATACCTAAACCTGCAAAAAAATCTTTCCAGAATCTAGAAGTGAACTTAACATCCCTGACTGACACAGTATTCTTCGGAACACCATTCAATTTTACCACATCCCTGATGAAGTCTTGTGCTACATCATTGATTGAATAAGTGGACTTCACTCGAATGAAGTGCGCTACCTTTATCATCTTGTCCACCACAACCATGATAGAATCATGTTGTCTAGATATCCTCGACAAACCTATGATGAAGTCCATGGAAATGACCTCCCATTTCCACTCTGGAATTGGAATCAGTTGTAGTAATCAAATTGGATGCTTACACTCTGCCTTCACCTGTTGACAATCCAAGCACCTAGCCACATCCTTCTTTAGATTTAGCTAATAACAGAACTTCTTCACTGAAATCAATGTCTTCTGATATCATGGGTGTCCTGAATACGATTTCACATGAAACTCCCTCAAGATTATCTTCTTGAGCTCACTATTCTATGGCACATATATCCTGTCCCTAAATCTGATCAAGCCTTATGTTTAGAGATGATAGTCCACATCCATTGCACTTGTACCACTACATATACCTATATTATGCTCTAACCTATGGTTGAGCTCCATGTACCTATTATCCTACTGACATGCCTATAAGAGGTGATCTTGTAGATCTATCCCATAAGAACTCATAGTTGCAATGTGATTTACCTCTATCCACCTGCTAAGAGCATCTGCAACCCTATTATCTTTACCCTTGACGTACATGATCTCAAATTGAAACTCACTAATCATGCCAACCACCTAGCTTTCCTACAATTCAGATTCGGTTGGTTAAATAGGTACCTCAACCCACTATGATCACTCATCAATACAGACCTCCTTCCAAGAAGATAGTGCCTCCACATCTTCAACTCATGAATGGTCACTGCTAACTCAAGATTATGAGTCAGATAGTTATGTTCATGCTCATTTAGTTCTATGACTCATAGCACACTACATGCCCCTCCTGTATAAGGACTCCACCAAGTCCTCTCTTGCAAGCATCTGTGCATACTACAAAATCTTTGTCTCGATCTGCAATCTTTAAGACTGGAGCATTTTTCAATAATTGTTTTAACTACTCAAATTTGTTGTAGATTCCTCTATCCATTCAAATTTCTTACCTTGCCTATAGAGTGACGTAATAGGATATGCGTTCTAGGAGAAGTTCCTAATAAACCTCCTATAATAACCCACTAACCCCATAAATGATCTTACCTCTTCCACATTTCTAGGAGTTTCCCACTTCATGATAGCCCTTATCTTCTTTGGATCCATTGTTATGCCTTCCTTGGAAACAACATGTCCCAAGTAATGCACCTATTTATGAAATAAATTGTATTTACTGAGCTTAGCATACAATTGATGCTCTCTCAACAATCTCAACACTACTACTAAATGCTCAGCATGCTCTTCCTCATTCTTAGAATATATAAAAATGTCATCAATGAATACAATAACAAAATTGTCCAGATAAGGATGCAACACACTATTCATCAAGCACATAAAGCTAGTTGGAGCATTAGTCAAACCAAATGGAACTACAACAAACTCATAATGCCCATACCTGCTCCAGAAAGTTGTCTTGTTGATGTCCTCTTCTTTCATGTGTACCTGATGATATCTGAATCTCATATCAATCTTTGAGAATATTGTTGCTCCCTTCAACTGATCAAACAAGTCATCAATCCTCCGCAACAGATACCTATTCTTGATGGTCACCTTATTCAACTACCTATAATCAATCAATAACTTAAGAGTATCATCTTTCTTGTAGTGTCATGATCCGGATTATCCACTGTTTCTAGTTCATTCTACCAACGTTTCAAACCCCAAAGGGGGTCCATCATCAGGACAAATCAGATAGAATATGAATGAAAGATTATTGAGAAAAATTAGCCTTGCGACCTGGATATATAAACCAAGAACCCTAATTTTATAAAGGCCGACACATGATTTCTTATTTTTATTAACCATTATTTTATTTTTATTAACCATTATTTTATTTTTATTTATT
>APFE031312216.1:7794-36521 GCA_000404065.3 Pinus taeda | reverse complement strand
TAATTAATTAATTAAATTTTTGAAATGAAAGAGCCAAAAAATTAATAATAACCAAAAAATAACTTTGATTATTAAATTAATTTTAATAATTTTTTTTTTCTCAGTAAAAAACTAAATCTATTAAGAGAACGTATGGTACAATGCGAGGTTACAAACAGGAGAAGCAAGAACAAAGGCAGCCGGAAAGGATTGGTAGTCCACCTCGGCTCCTAAGAGAGAAAGAGTAGAGAATAGTGTTGAGCATGAATAAACATGAAGAACAAAAGAGCAGGATCTGAACAGAGGATTCTACCCAACATGTGCAGAGTCCACTATTTTACATTTTTTCCCTTTCTTTTTGCCAACTTTGACCCACTCAGGAGGGCTTTGCTGAGCTGGCATGATTTGCAAACTGAGATGAGTTGAAGGAGAGGTCTCCTTGTCTGATTCCGAGGTGGAGGAATCATGGATCCTTTTCTGTGAGGCTGGTATGACGGACAAATCCACTGGACCTGCCGGGGACGGATCTGGTGCCGACGCAGCTGCCACACCTTCCATATACTCTTCCTCTTCATCGGAGCTGAAGTCAAAATCGTCCATGGGGGGAGGATCATGAGGCATCCAGATTTTGGACTTCTGCTTAGTATTGGCTTTCTTCTTTTGGGCTGGCATCGTGGGACATGAGCTCTGAAGGTGACCTGTATGATGGCAGTTGCGGCAACGAAAGGTTGTATTCTTGTAATCCAAGGTTTGGGTCCAATGAAAATCTCAAATTTTGAGATTGATCTGGTCCGGGAGTCCTTTGCTTATGTCTATTTCTGCACAAATCCTGACAAAAGTGTATAATCCCTTTTCCCCTCTAGAGATGTCTGTGTCTAAAAGGCAGCCTAGAGAGTTGCCAATCCCTTGGAATACTGCAAAGTGCCATAGATTCGCTGGGAGGTTTGGAAGTCTGACCCAGATGGGGAGTTTGGTGATAACTGTTGTAGAGGGATCAAAATCTGGGAACCAAGGCGTGAGGAATAAGCCAGCTGCTCCCCAGAACCATGGGCCACCAGTTAAGGCTTTTTGATAGTCCTCATCGAAGGCAAACACTACGATGAAAAATCCCTTTGAGCATAGAAGAACCTTGCAGTTGTTGGTCCAGTTAGCGTGGAGCCATTGGTAGAGGTCTGCTGTTCGTGGCCATAGCCCATTAAACCTACAGAGAATGCCATTATCCGCAAAATGCTGGGTTTGCTCATCCAGCGAAGGATGCATTATTTCTATGGAGGGGGTTTCCTCCAGTTTGTCCACCAGAAAAGGCTTGGGAGCATGAGCAGGTGGAGCTGTTCTCTTAGGCAGCTTTGCATGGACAGCGTCCTTGTAAGAAAACGCCTCAGCTGAGGATGATTGTCCTGCAGCGCCCCCTCTTAGACGAAGGGTAAGAGCAATGGAGGTATTTCTCTTAATGTTGTAAAAAGACAGGGGGTAAAGATCCTCGAGTTGTTTACCTTCGTGGAGAAGTCGTTGTGCTGCAGAGGGAATCCCCAGCTTGATTTCCAGAGCCTGCTTGAGGTCTTGCACTTGATCCGACGCTCTCACCCATTGCAGCAGGGTTTTGCCAGAGATAAGCTTGATCAAGATCTGGAATGAGGCAGGGAGAGCAGAAATCTGCTTACCTCTGCAGATCTGAGACAGCAGGTGGTTGGAGCTTTGTAGGGTCTTCTTTTCCTGCTTTTGCCGCAGGGGAAAGAGATGAGAGGAGGCGGGAGTCCTAGGGACGCCAGATCCATAAAATGGGGCTGCCAATCCATAAAATGGGGTTGCCAAACCATCGCTGACGGCGTCACAAACCCCAATATCCTGATTGCGGACTTCTGGGAGTCGGAAGGGCCATGCATGATCGATGAGGAGGAGCTTGACAGCGGCATCCAACCTGCCTTCTTCTATCCGTTCCACTCGGAAGAGCTTGAGCCTTTCTGCAGCACCTGGGATGTCCAGGAGATGGCGCATCTTCATCTCATTCTCTGAATCGTTCACTGAAGCGTGAACGGTGTAACCCTGGTTGAGGAAGCCCTTCACTGGCCAGGAACCCATAAGACCAGTCGCTCCCGTCATGCACACAGTGGATGCCTCGTCCTCAGCATTGTTGTGGTGCTTGTAAATGACCCACAGGAAGAGGAAACGATCGAGCAGGGAACGAGTCTCGCCATCGCTTTCCTTTTCAATAGCCAGCGCCTCCCTGTGGGGCTTAGCGAGCTCGCCTCTGATGGCCTTGTGAAAGTAAAGACAAACCAAAAATGGGGATTTGAGAGCAAAATGCCACTCAAGAACCTTCGAGGGATCCCCGAAGCCTGTTGACCGATCGATGGGAGCCAAGAGTCCCTGCGCGTACTGAAGCCCTGTCAAAGGAGTAGCCATATCGCCTCTCGGTCCGTGACGAATTCTCTGTAAAAAATCCAAGAAAAAAGTGCCAACCGGACGGCGAAATTCAAATTAATACTAATAATTATATTAAATAGAATAAATTAATTTAATTTAATTATATTAGAAGAAAGAGGAAAATAAATTAAGTATTATACAATAAAATTATTAAATTAAATAAAAATTAAAGTATTATAAATTAATTTCTTTATCAATTTTAATTAGATTTTAGTTAATTTAAGGACTAATTAATTAATTAAAACAAATTTATTTAATTATTTAATTATATTAGTTTTAATTAATTCTAAATAAAAAATGGAAATTAAATCAAATTAGTCAATTTATTAAAACAAATAATAAAAATTAACCTTTAATTTATATATAAATAAAAATTAAAAAATTAAAAAATTAATTAATTAAATTAATTAAGATAAATTAATTAATTAAATTAATTAATTAATTAATTAATTGAAAGTAAAGCTAAAAATAATTAATAATTTAAATTTAAATTAATTAAATAAATTAAAAAAAAAAAAATAAAATTAATCAATTAAAACTAAAATAATTAATAAATAAATTAAAACTTATTTTTTCATGATTAAAATTTATTAAACCTAAACTAATAATGAATAATCAAATAATTAATTATAAAAATAAATTATAAAACTTTTATAAATAAAAATTTATAAAATTATATAATAAAATGAAAAATAATAAATAAAATAAAAATAATGATTAATAAAAATAAGAAATCATGTGTCGGCCTTTATAAAATTAGGGTTCTTGGTTTATATATCCAGGTCGCTAGGCTCATTTTTCTCAATAATCTTTCATTCAGATTCTATCTGATTTGTCCTAATGATGGACCCCTTTGGGGTTTGAAACGTCGGCAGAATGAACTAGAAACTGTGGATAATCCAAATCATGACACTACAAAAAACTTCCATAGAAGCTTAAAATATAACATCATCTTCTTCTTTACAAACAATATCGTTGCACCCCAAGGTGATACACTTGGCCTAATGTATCCCTTGTCTAGCACTTCATTCAACTGCAACTTCAACTCTACTAACTCTGGAGTGCTCATCTTGTAAGGTGCCTTTGATGTTGGTGTTGCGCCTGGTACCAACTCAATAGAAAAGTCCACTTCTCTGTGAGGGACCAACTCTGAAATCCCTGTTGGAAACACATACTGAAACCACTGTAAAACTGAGTACCTGCTCAAGACATCCACATCCTCAACTTCCTTACCTTTGTCACTAGAAAAGTGCACTGCAAATAACACACATCCTTTTCTACAACTGTGCTTCGCCTACATATCTATCACCATTCTAACTGATGTTTCTTTCTTCTTGCTCTGTAAGATTCTTTGTTCTCCATTGTCATCCAAGCATTTAATAACTTTTTCATAACAATCCATCTTGGTTCTATGGATATACAACCAATCCATACCCAAAATCATGTTATACGAACCCAACAACGATACATTGAAATGCGTTGACGTAGACATACCATTCAGCTCAAATGCACAAGCTCTCACCTAATGATGAACTCGATTCTTTGTACATGTAGCCAATTGTACTAACCAAGATTTTGCATGCACTTCTTTATTCAAACCACATTTATCCACCAGGTTAGGATTAACATAACTATCATTAGATCCAGGTTCAATGAAAATAGAAACAACTTGATCACAAAGCTTACCATCCATCTCAATGATAGATGACTGGTGGTCTACCTTCCTATTATCTAGTGTTGCATAGATACGAGGAATGCTCTTCCCAACATCCCTGACAATTTGCACCTCTTGTGCATTGTGAATTTGATGCCTACCACCCTAATACTATGGACAATATTTCTTGAGATACTCTTCACCACACATCCAACACTCCAATCATCTAGTTCCATCACCTCTATTCTATTGTTGCTATGACCCATGTCCTTGTATAGCTAGATTGAACTTCTTGTATGGTGCAACATTCTCTTTCTCTTCTACATTTTGAGGCCTTGCTCTTTTCAGTTTCCATTTTCCTTTAGATTTATCTTTCCCTTTCCAACCTTGTTGAGATTGTCTTATGTTTTGACTGCTGATAATAGTGCTTCAATTTCCCAATAAATTCCTCCAATGGTCGAGGCTCATCATACTCAATCTAATCCTCAAATTCTAACGGAAATCCACTGACAAACCTTTGAACTTTAGCCGTTTCATTTTTAAGATATGGTGCATACCTCAAAAGCTCCAAGAACTTAGTCATATACTCCTCATCTATCATCGATCCCATTTTTAGCTCATAGAATTCCTTGGCTTTGATGTCATAATACCTCTTCTAAAAGTACTTATTTTTTAAAATTCTCTTGAATTCATGTCGACTCAACTCTTTTGTCCTTATGTTTCTGACTTGCTTCACATCTTACCACCAGATGTTTGTTTACCTTTCACGCTGGAGATAACTACTCTGGCCATCATATTATTTGTGTAATTATGCAACTCAAATAACTTCTTCATCCCAAGTAACCAAGCCTCTGCATCCTCTGAATTCTTCAAATATCCATAAAAGGTAGGTGGCTTAGCTTTCTTAAACTCATCTGGAAAATATCCCCTATCACTCGCCCTGTAAGGATGATAGCGATGATGATCATAGTATCTGTCGGAACTAGAACTAGAATAGTACCTATGTCCATCACCTCTCTGGTCCAGAGTATCCAAGAACCTGTCATCTCTAACCATGTCATCCCTATATGACTTGTGCCCACCATGAGATCTACTACCATATGCCCCATAAGTCCTATTCTCTTGTCCATGGCTAATCTGAAGTGGTCCTTGTCTCTGCAAGTTTGACAAACTTTGAAGGATTATTGCATTGACTTCTACTTGTTTCTCCTGTTCCTACATGATTATGTCATTATCTGGATTAGAACTCCTTAACTCCTCCTTCAAGCTTCTTAATGCGTCTACTAAGTTAGAAGAATACCCAACACCACGTTACTCATCTAATCCATATAGAGAGTCTTAGGAACTATAGTCCACCATATTGCTAGTCATATTTGTTGTTTTCTTCCTACAAAGTATACCATGTCATCTAAACCAAAATATAAACATAATCAACATATCTGTGTATAGTTCAGGGAGGATATGCCATCTGCAAGATCAACTAGATTAGCACAACACATGTATAAACATAATCATAACAACATATAGATATCATCATAACCATAATACAATCATCAATGCATGACCATATCAACCACACATCATGACCTCATGCATGACAACTACACCCATATCAATGTATGGATAATGAAAATATGGATGACATGCATGCATACATGATACATACAAACATTGACATGCATAACTAGTGCATAACCGACCTATACTCATGACAAACAAATCCAACAACACACCATCCACTTTCACATAGCGACATTGTTGCAACCATAACCAACACCATGCATATGCAAAAAGCACATAGACCACAAGTATAAGTAACACATATGCAACCAACATGAATGCATGACCAACACACACCGCCCATCTAGTCCAAGGGGTGAACCTTGCTCTAATACCACTCTGTAACACCCTCCTACCACATTTACCCAAGTTAACAAGTCCATTGGGGTAAACATGTGATGAGAGGTTACTACAATCTAATTCAACTCCCCATGTACAATTAGGGAAGTGGAACTAACACAACACAACAAATATGACCTTCTGCATATACCACATAACCTACAAGATCCACCCAACCCTCCTAGGTGACCAACCCCTAAGACAACTTGACACTTCACTGCCCTAGAGCCTCAGTCACTCCCATGACATGGGCATGCAAGTGACTGGGGTCTTTTTTAGCTAGTTTCGAGCCTGCGACCCCAGATTTTGTGCCACTTTTTCAAGGCCAGGACTCAGGCCACTGCCTAGAACTCCATGAAACCTTCAGGAATGAAAAGTAACATTGGAAAAATGGTAAAAATGCAAATACTTGACTGGACCCCTACTAGCCATCACAGACATTTCGTTAAACATGTCACAAATATGCATTATACATGTCATAACAACAAATCTAAGCATAGGGGTCACATACTTATATGAGAATCACTAAGAAGAATTGATGCCTTATCACATTAGCTGAATTATCATCTATTAGATCATATATTCATTGTACATTCATTTACAAATCGGAAAATGATGAGAGCCATACATCATCACTGTCATAAAACATGCTCATAACCAACAAAAATAACAAGGATGCATCAGCCATAAATGCCTCATATGAACCAGTACATTTTCTCATAAAATATGTTATGCAACCACCTCACAAAATAGAAGAAGAGATAGATCAATGACTTCAAAATTAACCTCTTTGACGAGGCAACCTCCTTTACATTACACAAATGAAACATTCTTGGATGATACAAATTACATGACCTCCTTTCTATATATAAGAGTCTAAGGGTTCACAATATAATCAGAATCTACATAACAATAATATTGTAAGGGCACTTAATAACAATAGTGGGCTTCTATGTGGCACAATAATAACAATATGGGGACTACATGGGCACAACAACACAATAAGGGGGTTGCACTAATAATAATAAGGGGTTACACTAGTAGTATAGGTACCTAACATGCCCCTCTCCTTCAAAAAAGTGTTTTCCTCAATGCTTGAGTAGTTTTGGATGCTTCTGTATAAAATTCTCATCCTCCCATGTGGAATCTTCAGCGGTTAAGTTCTTCCACTTGATGATATACTCTGAAATTAATTGATTTCATAGCTGTCAGGTTCTCATTTCCGTGACTGATTCAAGTTCCAATATGATTTTTCCTTCCTCATCAAGTTATGGCAATATTGGTTGAACTGGGAGCTTGTCACCTATAACCTTCTTTAAATATGAAACATGGAGAACTGGATGCACTTAGGAAGATGTAGGAAGCTCCAATTTGTATGCCATATTACCAATATTTTGCAACACCTTGTAAGGACCATAGTACTTTGGTGATCATTTTTTATCCTTCTTAGATTGCTTGAGCGACATTTGTTTGTATATTTGTAGTCGTAAAAATACCTAGTCACCTACATCAAAACTTATTTCGCTATGATGTTGATCTGCATGTTGTTTCATTCAATTTTGCACCAAAGTTAGGTTATCCTTTAAGAGTTGGAGAACTTGTTGTTGATGCTATATGTGATCTTCCAATGCTTGAATCTTAGAATGATTGTCCAAGACTTTTGGAGATCTGTATAAATAGATGATTTCGTTGTTTGAACCTCTAATGAACATAATTGTGCAATTACACCCCATTGTTATTTCTTTAGAAGCTTTGTCATGCCATTAGAGTTGATTATGTTTCCTAGTTTCCTTATGATACACCTTAATTCAATTTACTTTCCTTCCAAAAAAACATTCAAGAAAAGTTCTTGAAAATTAAAAGCTATCATACCCAAAGATTGTAACCATTGGACTCCTAGTACAACATCAACACCACCCATTGGAATAGAAAGAATTGGACTATTCAATCCATATTCTCCCATGGATAGCTTGATGTTATGGCACTTTCCAGAGCAATTTATGGCTCCTTCATTTGCAAACATCACTTGACACTCTGGTGATGGATATAGGAAGCAATTCAATTCCTTAGCTATCTTACAATGAATAAAATTATGGGTACTACTCGAATCAATCAACACTATTAGCTTTTTCTTCTTGATATGCCCTTCTATCTTGAGATTTTGAGGAGTGTAATTCTTGTCAATGCATTACAAGATATGGTTGGATTCATTTCTTTTGTATTTGGGGTTGGTTCCTGTTGTATATCCCCTTCTTTTTACATTTCTTGTTCCTTTTCTTTCTCCTCTTCCCAATCTATGTAAATTAATTTCTTCTTGTCACACTTATGACCTTTAATGTATTTTCTATCACAACCGTAACAGATACCTTTTGCTCTTTTTTCTTCCAATTTTTGTGGTGTCAACCTTGTAAGTTGTGGAAGGCTAGGAGAAACAACACTTCCATCTTTATAGTTGTGAGTGGTAGGATTCCTTGTTGCCATAATTTTGCTTTCAATTTTTCTTGTCGACCTGAATGCCTTCTCCAATGAATCAGGCTCCCAAAGACGAACCTCATGTTGGATTTTATCCTTTAAATTCCCTATCAATACATCAATATTATGCTCCTTTGGAATATCATTTACCCTTACATTCAATTTTTGGAAGTCCTCAATGTGCTCCATTATTGAACCCTTTTGTTTGAGATTTATCAATTGGCTAAAGGAGGTGTTTCTCTTTGTATCATCATAATGTGATATTGTTTCCTCCGTAAAAATTGACCAAGTGACAATTTGTTTAAAATAGAAAAGCCATTGATACCATACAAACTGATTGGGTTTTAAATATAAATCTGCAATGCGTACCTTTTGTGTGTTTTTCACATTACGAACATCAAAATATTGCTCCATCTGTAGTATCCATGTTACGGGATCCTTGCCATCAAACTTCCTTGTGTCGTCTTTGGAATATGGTGGGTCTTCAATCCAATGTTAGAGTCTATGAAATCATGATTAACATTTCTTTTGTTCTCATCATGAGTTTCACCTACTTCCCTTTCACCACTAGAAAGCATTTCTTGTAGCAGCTTTGCCAAACCTCCCTTCAAACCTTCCATGTGTTTCTTCAAATATTCAATGTTGCCTTTATATTTTGCTTGTATACCATTGATTTCATTAGTCAAACCATCCATCTTAGCTTCCATCCATTCTTCAAACCATCAATCTTAGCTTCTATTACTTTTGTAACAGTGAAATTTGTTGCACTTGGTCTCGTAATTTTGATATATCATGTTGCATTTCTTCCTCTTCTTCATGAGTCATAGTAGAAATTTTGGGTTGCTTACTAGGTGTTTCCATTTTCTTTCTTCGGAGCATCAATTAATGATAATTATGCTTCACTATTCCCTTTGAATTACTTCAAACTAGATTTTCAAACAAAACTTATGCAAATTTTTAAAAAGACTACATACTTTTTTTCGCTTTGTAGGAGCTCGATATTGCTATCTCTATAAATTTGTATCACCAAGGTCTGGAATTTTTCCTTGTGGTAGCACTCTGAGTCCTCTTTCCAACCCCACAAGTCTGATTGAGATTTTATTCTCCAAGAAGTATTTATGCCTAATCTCCCATGATGACCTTATTCCAGACTAGTTCAATAGAGCGAACTTTTACGAAGTGTCATGTGGCACAGTTTCAACCTTCAGCCCTGAAAACAATACCAAAAAAACTAAATTCTATCCTCTTTTTTTCACTTTTTACTAAATTTGAATCTGATGCTCAGAGAGAAAGTTATGAGGATTTTCCCAAGGTCGCCTGTTTGAGATAGAATTCGGAAGACTACAAAAACCCTAACTTCCTCAGCTCATATATCTGAAAATATAGTGATACAAGATCAGAAATTTTGAGACAAAGTTCATCATGATTTCGGCTCCAATGGGTTTTGATTTTAGCTTCTAAAGCTTCGCAGAGAAAAATTTATAGCGAAAATTCCATAATGACCTATTTGAAGAAGCAAAACCCTATAATCCAAATTTTTGATTCCAAATGTTATGAAACCAGCTCACAAAATAGAAGAATAGATAGATCAAAGACTTCAAAATTAGCCTCTTTGAGGGGCAAACCTCCTTTACATTACACAAATGATTAATTATTGGATGATACAAATGAAAATACCTCCTTTCTATATATAGGAGTCTAACGGGGTCACAATATAATTAGAACCTACATAACAATAACATTGCAAGGGCATAACAATAAAAATAGTGGGGTTATATTGGGCACAATAATAATAATATGGGGAATACATGGGCACAAAAATACAATAAGGGAGTTTCACTAATAACAATAATTGGCTACACAAGTAGTATAGGGACCTAACAAAATACCAAGGAAAGGAACTCTTATTAATGAATGCAAAAGCCAACCCGGTATGGGACTACCACATTCCACCCGACTATAGATTGGTTGAGCCAAGTCTCTCTTCATCCAATCACCCCTGTTCCATATTCCAAGCATGAATATGGGAAATATAACCAAGAGTAACTAGGGCTATCTAAGGTTACACCACCTCACCCTCAACAATAGAACTAGGATTTACAACAATACCCACCGGATCACTAAGCCATAAACATTAAACATACAATACTAGGATTTACTGCAATCCTCACTGGATCACTAGGCCAAAAAAAAGCATGGGTGTCACCAAATCTCTCCACCTGCACCGTGAGAAATTTGTTTTTCTCAACCTCTCGGCTTTACCATGTATCCTGCCATTACCGGTCAAGGGATTCCTAGGCTCAATTGAGGTGTTCACATTCAGGCTTTACCTTGTATCCCATCCCAGGATTCCAAAGCCTTGTGACTAATCATGGGACCACCCACTCAACTTCAAGTCCATCTGGCAATATAGCTCAACCTCATACAAAAAAAACCTCCACACCATGGCTATCCGGAAATGGAAAGGAAAGGCTGAAGAACATTGTCACACCTGGAAAAACCCGTGCTAGTGACAGCAAGAGAACTAAGAACACACATGCATAACCATGCATGCCAAAACTAGTAAGGAAATCACACATGCAAATTGATACATGCAAATAATCCCATTATAGCTGCTAGATCCTGCTCTTCCTTGCTTGATCTTTACTTCCTCTTGCCTTCTTTACTTTTCTTGATCCAATGTTGAAGCGCTCCAAGAAAACTCTAAGTGTCCAAGAGTGTGAGAGAGAGAGCTCCAATACTAAACTGACAAAAGGTAACAACTGATCCTCATAAGCCTTTTTATCAATGAGGCCTCTATTTTCTTCATTTTCCATTATTTTCCTTCATTTTCCTCCTCACATGCAACCTGTGATCTTTCGCCTTCCTTTTCTCCTAATTTCTTTATTTTCATAAATAAAATGCCAATTAGTGTTATTTTGCCTTTCTAAAGTCTTTGTCATTGTCTTTGCCGATTTCCTTAGCCATAATAAACCAAATGAACACCCACACTAGGATGTTGTATCCAGCATTCAGTTTGGAATAAGTGTCCCATAACCCTAGTTATTTCTTTGTCTTTATTAACTTTTATTAAATGGAATTTTCACCAGGGCTATTAAATTTTTGTTCACAATTTCTGTGATGCTTTATTTTCTTCTTGCTTAGGTTTTTCCATTACATTCAATGATATATTTCTAATTAATTATTTTATTTCCTTATAGTTATGGACATTACAAATTCTTCAAAGCTTATTTCTTTTTTGTGTGATCTCACCATATAAGAAGAGTAGCTTAGACACATTAAAAATCTGATAAGTACTATAAGTGGATGTCCATCCCACCTCTCTGCTTAAACACTTCAAATTTTATGTAAGATGTATATAATTGTGCAAAAATGACATCATATTTTAGAAAGGGATGTTAGAAGTCAACTTAGGAGAACATGGTTTCATATACAATGATTCAATAATAGTTGATCTTAACTAATGTTGCATTTGTCATGAATTTGGTTGAATTTTAGAATAGGATGTGTTATATTTACCATACAAGATATATTTATCATTTATGTGATTTGAATATTGAATTTCATTTATTCGTCACTTATGCCATTTAATTATTTAGAATTTTAATATCTATCACTTATGTTTTTTAGATATTAAAGTTAATGAATTCATCACTTTTACAATTTGAATATTACATTTCATGGATTTAAGAGTTTAAACATGTATTGATGACAATGTGATATTAAATTCAATTCAATCTATTTTCCCCCTTTGTTGTTTGTTTAATATCACATTGAATTTAAAGTGAACCTCTTAAATTTATTAAATTATATCTACCTTTGACATAACATTTTCCACTATTTGGAATATCATCATGTTTCATAACATTAATATGAACCATTGTGGTGAAGTAAAATTATGAGTGCGGACACAAACAATTCCTCTAGCCCGATAATTGGTCTAGCCACATCTAATACATTCTATGGAATATTTCCTTAGGTTAAAATCAATTAAGAGGGCCTACCTCTTAGTATGCTTATCATGTTTTATGATGTCCCTGCTTTCTCGCTCTAGCTATCTCTTGCTTCCTTCTTCAAACACATAAAACAAGTAAACAACAACAAACAACAACTGTGATAATAGACAAATTGTAATTCAACCTACTTAACAAGTCAAGAAACATTAAGCCATCAACATGTAAGATGACACATC
Organism: Pinus taeda; assembly: GCA_000404065.3. NCBI lineage: Eukaryota > Viridiplantae > Streptophyta > Pinopsida > Pinales > Pinaceae > Pinus > Pinus taeda. Next base: position 23,901 of record APFE031312216.1, on the reverse strand, counting down.
ATGTAGGAAATCAATCGATAGTTTCGTATATATTGAATCAAGAAGATATTACAACCATTGTCTTGGCATTGACGTTCTCCTCCGACAAAACCAGGTTCCCGAACACTTCTGCTAGCATTCCATGATGGCCTCAACACTAGTATTTTTAAGGCTCTTCCCTTTAGGCTTCACACTGAACCAAATTCACACTTCTCCCTCACACAACTAAAGAGCTACAATTGTGAATAGCTTGTTGTTTACTCCAAACTTAATTAGCACTAGCCCACCAACATTAACACTAGCTTGTGCTTGGGAAAATGGGAAGTTTATATAGGATGAATGGATGGGAGATGGATCCTCTTCTCATGGGAAAAGGTATTATCTCTTGAGGTATTTCTATCATTATAGGGGAAAGGAGCCCAAACTAACATCCTCAAACCCATCCGTCCAAACCATTTACTAGACTTCCCTTACGAAGCTTCTAGAGTTGGAAGCTTTGTCTCTTTATTTAAAAAACTTTCCATAAGAGGATCGGCATGACTGGAAAAAAGCTCAATTGCTTCGATTGGCTCTAGGGACAGTGTTAATCCCTACATATATGTGCGAGGAGGACAAAGGCCATTAGTGCCAATCTTGTAAACTGGGAAGAACAAAAGATTTTTGGAAATGGTGCAAAAGGGAATTGTTCTGCTCATGAAGATGGACACAATGGGAGTTTCTTCATGAAGGGTAAGCATATAGGTTTCACCGTAGAGGTCCTCCATGATTAAGGAACAGGGAGTATAAGGATAGTAACAAAATTTGGTGTAACAGATGTCCCCTAAAATGTGAAGGCCGAACTAGAGTGAGGGATGAAATGCTTTATGAATCAGTGCGAGGAACTATAGTCTACCGTTGGAAAACCTACAAGAAAATACAGATACATATACATAACTAAGAACTCTATGAAATGATACATGAATTGTGGCTTGGACACAGCCATCCAGAGAATGATCATGTAAATGGATCCAGGTATGGGCATAGCCATCCGTCAAAGAGGATCATAATGAAACCAAGGTATGGTCGCATCCATCCAATAATGAGAAGGATCACAGATGATAACTCATGGTATGGTCGCAACCATCCATCTGAAAGAGACATGCATATCAACATAAACATGTCACATCACATCAAAACCTAGACTTTTGTGATCTGAGCTAAAGGTCTTACGCTCCAACACAACCCGAGCAAATTACAAATTCTAACATGTGAATAGATGTGTTGACGTCGAACATGCTATAAAGTCGCTTAATTACCAGTCAATGATGTAAATTGTTAACAAGCGCGAGAGAATCCACAAATAATGACAATGTTCCTCAAGGTACTATCATTACAATCCACAGAAAGTGAATAAAGGAACTAAAGTCGAACACCCATGAAATCACTCGATCGAAAGCCAATGATGTGAACTTGTCGTCGAGTGCGAAGAACTTGCCATTAGGGCATGCAAGCTCTAAGGTACTAGAAGGGATTCTCTCGATCAACTTCCCGGATAATGAGTTGAAGTCAACGAAAAGTGACCGTGTCAAAGGAGGGCCATAATGTATCCCACATCATCAACGTGATACAAAGGGATGAAAAATGATTTTGGATGATACAGAGAATCAGAGGTAAATGTAACTGCAGAAGTACAACTCTTGAACATATTGACGACACAACTGGAACTTTGGCAGATTTTGGATCCATAGGATCAGTGGCCATGATGATGTGGCAGAGATCAAATGGAAGGAAAAAATGAACGGCCCAACCCAGGAAAGTCAACGATACAAAGGAGGATATCCAAACCCGACACGAAGTAGAAAGTTTCATGTTCAAGAGTGAGATGCCGACACAACTGATTAGATTTCCAAATTTTCCCCCGCCATTTTTGGCAAGTACCCCAATTATTTTTAAATCGCAAGCTTGAAGGAGATAGCATATGCTTGCATTGTAAGTTCATCATTTGGACGAATCCAACCTAGTAATTTTAACGAGCCCTAGGAAGGAGAATCTCATGTTCATCATGATGATGAATCAAATATCATTTAATATTTTAAAGAGTCTTACAAAGGTATAACTCGGTACCTTTTTCATGTTTAGAGAGTTTGAAAAAGACACGGAAAAGAAAACTCCACATGGTCCCTTTTCGTACGTTTGTGTCTCTCGAGCCTGAAAAGGTAGAAAACAACGCTTGAGAGAACCGCTTTACCATTTCAGTCAAGTAATACCTTTTTCTTAAATACTGCATCCCAACCCGAAAAATGGGTAAACTTATATTGGGCACATGACATTTCACATCTGTTAACGAATTCGAAACGACAAGGGCTCGGCTATCTTTTCACTTTTAAAAGGTCGGAAAAGAGCTTGAAAGTGGACCCCCCATTTGATTCTCTTTTACGAGTCAAAAGGGAAAAATACTCAGCAATATTTTCATATGAGCTTTACAAGTCGAGAAAAGAGTTGAAACGCAACTCAACATCATCGTCAAACATCCATCACCTATTGTTGTGCAAAAGGTAAAGTGCATTATCCAGTTCTTGAGGCAAAATAGGTTAAAATATTTACAAAAACCTAATATTTTCATGAAAAACTGAATAAAAAGGAGGAAAAGTAAATACTTTTTACCATTTACCATTTTACCTTGCTATGAAGACTTTCTACTCACTTTTGCCCTAATTGTTTTAGAGCAGATTGCGGGAGATAAGGGAGGTCATTCACCAAGCTGCCAATTGCAGGTAAGAGCCAAGGCCATGAGCTTCATTTTCATGCCTTCTATTCCTGTTTTTAACCATTTTTAGGTTTTTTGAGGGAGGATTTATAAAAAGTTTTACACCCTCGGTCGGCACGACTTCCAGGCACGGAATCGTGTCGGCCGAGGGTAATTAACACGGTCTATCATGTCGTCGGTGAAATTGTTTTTAAAACAGGTGCACCAGCGCTGTGAATAGGGAAAACCCCTATTTCCTCATAAAACCATCGTTGAAACTTGAAATTTATGGGCCAAGCATGATTGTTGACTCAAATCTATGGATTTTGTAAGAAAGAATCGTTGAAAATGGTAGACTGGAAAGAACAGGAACATGAATATGTGGACACCCAAGCATTGAATGATCCAAATTGCTTGGAAGCTTTGAGGGCATGTGGGCTCTTCAAATTATTTCTCACACTAGGGATGCGGGCCCAACCTGAGTTGCTTTAGTACCTGATTAGTCTTTGGGACATAAATCGGGAAATATTCATCATTGGTGACCAGGAGCTGGAGTTAGAAACTCCAGACATACATTTCATCACAGGACTATCCCGAAGAGGGGAGCCAGTCAAATTATACAGGCCACGATCGATTGGGGCAAGCATATCCACATTACTCACTAAACATTGCCCTTAGGCCCTCAAATCCAAGAGTAGGAAGATTGAGATTTCCACTGTTTAGGATTTGACACTGAGAGTGCTACTGTTGACTATTAACAGAGTGATGGGGTCTCAGGTAGTGCATGAGACTAACAAGTTGAAGTTCATGTATTATATCGACTGCACAGCACCGACAATCTTCAACTGGGTAAAGGCCAAGAAGATCAACATAAACGTCAGCTGACCAAAGCTAAGGCGAGAAATCTGAACCAAGTTTTCTTTGAATCTGTACTAGTGACCTTTTTCTTGGAACGAGTGCCATTATTCTAGTACCAGTTGACTGAGATAGATCCTCCTATACCACATGACCCGCGGATAGCCCGCTGGAGTCATTTGATGCCCAGGATCACTGGGGGCAACACATGTCGTACAGACCTACATCCTTTTCATGGCTACGACGATAGTAGATTTTCATGGAGGACTAACCATATAGTGGCACCAACTTCCGTGGAGATCCAGACATGCCACTACTAGATGGAGAGGATTTTGACGATGAAGGTAAAAAATCAATTTTTTAATTTTGATTTTTTTAATTGTTTTTGGTATATATGTGTTTATAACATTTCACTTTGTTAATGCATACATCAGACCAGAGCGCCCTGCTGGGATGTCCCCAATAGCCAGACGTGTCGCCCTCCCGATTGATATTGTTTCTCCTTATCAGGAGGTGAGTGACAACGTGGAGGATATCGTGAGGAACCTTGAGGGGTTGACTCATGGTATCCCAGAGTATGCTCGGGTGGGAGACATTCCTCGCCAGTACCAGAGACACACGATGGGAGTATCGGATAGGATCTACCAATTGTTGACTCGTGTTGCATGAGTTGTATCATGCTACCACAATCACCATGTTGATTAGTTCATAGGTCCATCACTTACAATTTTTTAGGCCTGCGTGCCACAGATATATGAGGCCTATGAGCCGCAAATGTTATTTTGGACACGCATATTATTTTTTGGGGTTTTGATGTATCAAACATTATCACCATACATACATACATACATATATATATTATATATATATATATATATATATATATATATATATATATAATATATATATATCATATATATATAATATTTAATATATTATATATAATATATATGTGTGGTGTGTATGTGTTTATTTTCCTACTTACTATGGTACAAATGATTTGTTTTATCTTTTCACATGTTTCGTAAATGTCTATCCAACACATAATTAGCTAATGCATCTGTCAATGTATTCATGCACCTAGGAATATGATGATATGTAATGTAATTAAAATGTCTTTCTAGTAGATGAATATAGAGATACATTCTCAATATTTGAGGGTTCCTATGGAATATTTCCCATTGAGTTGAAGGATGACAAGCTACGAATCCAAGTTGACAACCAACTCTCAAATGTCAAGAGCAATGGCTTCTAACAATAGTTCTATGACCGCACTATATTCAGCAATGTTATTAGTTGTACGACCTAAACAGATACCTTAAAGGTCAATCAAATCACCGTTAGGGTCATAAGTAGCCCATGTGATGGATGATAGGTTCCAAGTACTACGACAAGTACCATCAGCGAAACCAATGTGATGAGTCGCAGACATCTGCAAAGTAAGGAAAACATAGTAAACATGAAAGTTGTTTGAAAACTAACACACCAAACAACACTGCACAAAAATGAATGACACACTAATGTACACAAGTAACCATGCAAGATGACCTAAGCATAGTACTTCTTGAGGTAAAGCCCATTCTGGGGCTTATCCAGAGGATTTCCTTCATAATCAATAAGCTCATTGGCCCCCTTTTGCAAAACATGTTTCACAATGTAGGGCCCATGCCACATGGGTTCGAACTTGCCTGCCCCCAGCTTATCATTAGCTTGGTCATATAGTAAGACCAAAACACCCTCAGAGAACGTGCGAGGGGAGACCGACTGATTGAAATGGGACTTGACCCATTTCTTTTGTGCTTCGATAACCAATGCAGTGAAACAACAAGTCTCATCTAGTCGTTCTAAATATAAGAGGCATTCTTCCTGAGGTGATGTCTCGGTCAGAAGTTCAACAGCTAGCTTGAGTGAAGGTATCTTGCATTCGATCGCAATGTTGCTTCCAAACCATAGACTAGATGGAATGGTGTGAAACCAATTGCGTCTTTGGTCAAGTTTCGGTAATCCCACAGAGCTGAAAAGAGCATGACATGCCAATTTGACTTGTGCATCCCAATAGTACACTAAAGCATTGTAACCAAAACCTTGTTCACGACTTCAACTTGGCCATTGGCCTGAGGGTAATATGGGGTTGAGCCATCGTAGTGAAAGCCCAACGTGGATGTCAGCTCAGCCATCATGTAATCTCTGAAATGGGAGCCATGGTTTTTTACAATGGCTTAAGGTATGCTGAACATGGAAATAACATGATTGAAAAGGAATTGAGTTTTCGTTTTACTATTTTCAAAGTATGTAGGCATCACTTTGGCCCATTTGGTGAAATAATCCACAACAACGATAATATAGCTATGTCCGGCCGAACAAGGGTTACATGTCATATAATCGATGCCCCATTTGGAAAAAGGACCAACGGTAATGACGGGGTGTAGGTGAGCAAGTGGGGCACGCATCTTGCGTTGGTCAATTTGGTATTCATGGCACTTGCGAACAGTAAGGGTGCAATCCTTGAAAATGGACGGCCAAAAATAACCAATGCGAAATATTTTTTGAGTAGTAGCATAGCCAGACATATGACCACCACATGCCCTAGAGTGGCAGTCATTGAGAACTCTTTCAGCCTCCTCGATCGTAAGACATCGGTGAAGAACTGAATCAACACCGATGTGGTATAAACTATCGCCAATAATATGGTATGGTTAAGAGTGATTATGAATCCTTCAGTGATCATCCTTAGTCAATGTTGACGAAACATCGATGTCTAGAGGTACACAATGATATCACCATACCATGGATCAAGGGTGCTAATCAGGAAGAGAGTCTCGTTTTGGAGATGATCATCTACACCAGTAGGGAGAGACTTAGAAGGAAGGGAACAAATCAATTTGGTGAAAACGAGTGATTTCTTAGATTTGGCAGTAGTAAATACCAAATCGAATTCTTGCAAGATGACAATCCATTTAGAATATTCCCCCCAACAACTGACGAGTCAGGATGTAGGTCATGGGGCTGCATTCAGAAATCATCGTAGTCATGCATAAGAGGATATAGTGTCAAAAGTATTGAACAGCCTAGACATCAACCAAAGAAAACTTCTCGACATGGGCATAACACGTTTTATTGTCAAGGATATTACGACTAAGTTAGTAGATAACATGTTCGTTGCCTTCGTTGTCGTCTTGGACCAAGACCATAGCGAATGGTGCTAAGGGTTGCAGCTAGGTAAAGGAAGTGATCTTGATAATAATCCAGGGGATGCAACAAAGGAGCATTTACAGGGATAGCCTTGAAATCATCAAAATATTTTTGGGAAACCTCATCCCATAGAAAAGGTGTTCCTTATTTTAGCAGCTCTGTAAATCCTGTAGCTAGCCCAGCATAATTGGGTATAAAACGACGAAGAAAATTTGCCTTTTCTTGTAGGCTCTGGAGTTGGTGCAATGAATATGGAGGGGGTAAATTTACAATGGCCTTGACTTGAAGTAGATCAAGGAAAATATTGTATTTGGAAACGATAAAGTCGAGGAGTCATCCGGATTCTACGCAAAAAACACATTTTTGTGGGTTTAACCGAATGTTGTAAAGTATGCAGCGCAGAAAAATCTGCTGAAGATGATCAGGGTGATCTTGGCGCTTACAAGAATGAGCAAGAAGGTCATCCAAGTAAGTCTAGACAATGTTGTGAATATCATGAAATGCATAGGACATTGCCCGTTGAAACGTAGCCCCAACATTTTTTAGACCGAAAGGGAGCTTTTTGTACGCGAACGTACCCCATGGATAGATGAGAGCTATCTTTTCTTGATCGGTCAGTGCATTGTTGATCTGGTTGTAACCATAAAAATTGTCCAGAAAGGAAAAGATCTCGCTCTTAAAGGCAGTATGATAGTTATCTTTAGGACAAGCACAATTGAGATCTCGATAATCAATGTAAACGCGGATCGTGCCTTGTTTTTTGTCACCGGGACAATATTTGACACCCAATTTGTAAGAGGGATGGGATAGATGAACCCAGCTTTGAGAAGTTTTTCAACTTCACCCTTGATAGCGGCGGTGTTCCTAGGGTGCACCGGGCGGAGCCGTTGGTAGACAGGCTTCGCATGCGGATAAGTTGGTATTTCATGCACAACAATGTTAGGATCAATGCTAGGCATTTCTTCGTAGGACCACACAAAAACATCACGGAATTCCTAAAACAGACAAGTATAAGTCTTGATCTCATATGGAAAACAAGATATACCGATATGGACATGTTCAACGATAATAGGCTTGATAGAAATATCAATTAGCATCATTTGGGTAATTTACCCAAATTTCCTTCTGACCATACTTCATGAGTCATGATCGATGGTGGAAGTGGCAGGGAAGGAAACGGAGAAGAGGACTCTTCGAAAGTGGTAGACGTGACTGTTGGGTGAGGCAGGAATGAGGAACGATGATGAGTATCGATCCAAGGTGGTTCCTCGAGAGACATGACTTCCATGATACCTTCATTAGCAAGGAAGGTATCGGCTAAGGGATCAAGGGATTCTAAAGCACCTAGCCACGAGGATTGTGAATACATATCGAGAGAGGTCTTCGAAATAGAAGAATCAGAGGATGTGGAACTTGAAGCCGAAACAATTTCCATGTAATTGATTTCGGCAGGACTAAGCGGCATAACCTTGCCCCAGGTATCAACAAGATCTGGTGAAGGTCTGACCCAAGGATCAGATTTGACTGAGACCATGTTGACAGAGGCAACATGAGGAGGTGGGAGCGGAAAATTCCCCATTAAGGAAAAATATTTGAAAATACATACCCCCATACTCTCATAGGGAGCACCAGTGTGCTTAACATATGGAACATTGCCATCCGAGGAGGAAGAGGCAAAGAAAGATAGTTGGTCGATAGTGACAATCTTGCCTTGATGAGGAAAACAAATCACGTGAATAAAGGAGGAGGCTACAGCAGGCATAGGATGAGTCCAGCTCCAGCCGAGTAGAAGATTGTATTTGATATTGGCGTCAACAATCTCTACCTTGACTTGCATTGTCTTGCCTTCTAGAGTAATGACAAGGTTAGGTAAGACACCGAAGGGTCATGAATCACGCCTATCGAAAGCTTCCAAAGTTTTTGGGGATTGGTTCAAAGAAGGAGAACCAATGGCATTCCAACATGTGATTGACATGATGTAGGTGGAAGCACCTTCATCGATGACAGCCCTGTGGATGGTCTTCTCATTGATGATTACCTGAATTGGAAAAGGCAATCTAATGAGGGAGACGTGGAACATGGTTCTCTATATCAAAACATATCAAATTAGAATCGGTGGGATCGATACCCCCGATAGCTGACAGCAAAGATTTCCACTACGATGGGCAGCTTTGGAGCACCTCAAGAGCCAACATAGCTGATGATGCTTGAGCTAAATCCTCAACAATATTATAGTGTTGAGTGGCTTGGGTGTTAGGATTGTACGAGGATTTCCATAGCACACCTCGAGAGGGTGGCCATATAGTAGAATCAGGGTTAGGGTGGTCGATATGAAGAGGGCCAAAACTTGGGGTACAAGAAGAAGGGGTGGCTTCTTTCTCTTTCCCAGTTGTTGGAGTAGGATTTTGGTAATATCTCGATCTAGTAGCCATAAGAGTACTCACCATGAACACTTGGCATCCTCAGGAAGCAGATGATTGACGTTGGTCTACTATTTGGGTCTACTTAGACAAAAATGGCTCTTTGAGGACAGCGGGGGTCCCTTTGAGCAAACAACTAACTTCAGATCATTAGGGACAATCCTTAGTGTAGTGATCCTCCTCACAAATGAGGCAAGGATACTTTGGTTTCCATTGTGAAGATTCACCAACAGACGACTTGGGAGGACCCTATTTTGGGGCATCGGCTTTACCCTTGCCTTTGCCTTTCTTCTTATCTTTCAAGGATTTGTCTACTACAGTATACTGGACAGCATGGACCTCTGAGGTTTTACTAGGGCCAGGTGGATTTTGGGAAGAACTATTAGGAGCAACATTCAAGACCGACTTCTATTTGGAAGAAGATTTAGCAGGGGTCTGGGATACTGAACCAATAACTCCATCAACAGGAGGTATAGCTTGTGACTTTGATGTCGTGGGATCAGATGATGGCCACAGAGCATCGAGTAATAACTCATACATGGTGCTAGACTGAGAGTAAACTAGATCTAAGTACTAGGCACAAGGAATGGCTTGTTCTTCAGTGATGCATCCTCCCATAGCTATATCGTGAGTAATTAGCGCCACAAATGATTTAGTGAACCATTTAGTGAGCAACTGATCAACAATCTTAAATTTTATCAGGGGACATCTACATCCCCTTTCATGGATGTGATCGAAGATGTGTGTTGCAGTATCTTTCTTAAGCGATGTGAGCAAATAGGTGCCAGTTTCATAGCGAACCGACAGTTGAAAATGTGTGAGGAAAGCCATGGCTAAAGAGTTAAAGTCATGGTAAGTACTTTAAGGAAGCTCGATGTACCATTTGGCTGCAGCACCTATGAGGGTTCATTGGAAAAGAAGGAGATGAATGGAATCGTGAATGTAAGAGTTCGAAGAGCACTAGAGGTGATATGTCATCACATGGGCTTAAGGATCTTCTTTTGCTTTCCCATCGAACTTTGGACCATTTCTCAACATCTTGTACGACACTGGAGGCCAGTATGGTGAATGAAGAATTGGATCATTCGTAAGACGAGACACATCTGGTAACTCTAGAGTGGCCAAGAATGGAAATTGAGTATTAAAAGGTATAGGAGGTTGGTAAGTAGGTCCGAGCGAAGGAGCCCATCCCTACTGGTAAGGATTTTGGCCCCACGGTGGGGTATTTTAACCATATGGCATTTGATGTTTCCCCCATTGCGGGTTACCTTGACCATAGGGAGGATTTTGACATTGAATGCCTTGGAATTGTCCAGTCATAGGTTGTTGATAAGCAATGTATGGGTTAAAAGGTTGTTGAGCCTGTTGACCTTGGACATATGGATATTGTACCTGTTGTACGTGAACATACGAATGGAACCTGTAGTCCTTGAAAAAGAGGATTTTGGACCTGGTGTCCTTAGGCATGAGGTTGATACACTTGTTTCCCTTGGACATATGGATTTTGGGCCTGCTGCGGCAGGACTTGACCCTAGACTTGCCCTTGCAAGGGTTAACCCTGCTGATATGTATACAACGGTTGTTGCTGCCAGGGTTGGTTTTTCTGCTGCAAGGGTTGGCCTTGTGACTGCAAAATTTGTCCCTGGGGCAGTAGAGGTTGGCCCTACGAGGACATGGGCTGGGAGGTTTGCGAAGAATAGTGCACCTGTTGCTACATGGTTTTCTGCAATTGTTGCAAGGGTTTCCCTTGCAGTTGTTGCAATTGACCTTGTTGTGGGATCATTTTCCCTTGCTGTTTCGTGGATAGCCCTTGCTACAACAAAAGTTTCCCTTGTGATAAAAAAGGTTGCCCTTGTTATTGTAGAGGTTGTCCTTGTTGTTGCAAGGGTACTTAAACAGTGACCGAAACAATTCTGAACTGAATCTGGCCATAGCCACCCTGGAAAGTGGATGAGCCGGGTTGAATGTATTGCCCAAACTGAAGGGTTTAAGGTTTATTAACCATTCCATGAGAACCATATGGAACATAAGGAGTTTGGTATTGAACCTAAGCCTCATAGAGTTGTTGATACTGGACATTCCTCGACCCAGACATACCAATGGGATTTTGAACCTGTTGGTACGGGACATTGCTTGATCTAGTAGGATCAGCAGGGTTGTGAATAATGCCAGAAGAAGGCTGGTTCATACCAAGCATGTGAGCTTATGAGCCACTCACATTGGTGGCACCTAACACCATAAAAACATTCAAGTTTTACCCCCCAGGTGGTGGCACAACTTGGCCACTAACCAAAGGGATGGAGGAACTGAAAGAGACATTCCTCAAGATCGTCGGTTGAACCGAACGAGTGACTGGTATTGATGATACAAGAGGGTTCGGAATGGTGGGTTGCACCGGGACTGAGGTAACATCTTGTTGGGAGGTTGAGTTCGCAATGAATGGACCTAAAGTAGGCACGGAGCCAAACGCCCAAATAGGGTTATAGTAAAGTGATGAGGCACTAGGTGTACCTAAAACCAATTGTGCCAAAGACACATAATTAGGTGGCACACTAGCGAGAATGTTCCCTGTCTAGGGGAAACCTTCAGGAGGAAAAGGATGTTCTTCCTCCTCGACAGGGAGTGGAGTAGAAAATTCTTACTCTTCTAGAGAGGTGACTAGAGCATCGCCTTCAAGTTCCATATCCAGGAACAAATGATGATGAACGACCGAAGAAGTACGAGGGGATAGTTCCAAAGGAACACCCAACTGATCGTACAGACTGTAAGGACACTGTAGTGATATAACAACAGGATCAAACAAATTATTTAGAGGATAGATAACCAGTCCAAGCTGACCGTGAGTGCTCAGTGAACTCTCAGGAGTTTGAACGAGATTGTCCAGAGATTCTGTGCCAAGATCAACAGATGACCTAGTATCTAAAGTAAGCGGAGGATGAGATGACAAAGGTTGAATGCTCAGAACAATTTCGATTTCAACACCTTGGTCCTTGAGTGACTCTGGTAACTCAGGAAATGGCTCCTTAGGCAATCTTTCAGATAGAGGAGAGGAAGAGGAACTAGGTGAACCAGATGGTTCAGCCACAATGAGCTTGTCTTAGTTAACAGAAAAGAGAGAGATAAATTTCAAGGCTTTAAAATGTTCTTTAAGGGAAACTCACGACTTGGTCTAGAAAAGACTAACATGATGTTATCAGATCATGGGCAATCAATTATTAATACACATAAATAAACTGGTGTTCTTTCATTTTTTAAGAGTTGAGAAAAAAACAAAGATCACTCTATCACGTTCAATTGGAAACGAGCTTGAAAGGACAAGTTCTCAAATGATATTTTAAATTTAATGAGTCAAAAAGATCTAATGACTGCTCTGGATGATCTAGGTAGATAGGACTAGGAAACCGTGAACTGCATAATACCTCCCAGGGAACTGAGAAGTACAAGTAGGAAATCTCCCCGAATGATGTGTTCAGTGTATCACATTTGCAAGGCAGCCGACTCGGCTCCCTATGGATAAAGGATTGCAGTATATACTCAATGGTATGGGGCGCAAAATCCATCCTAGCACTATCTAATGCCGAAGCTAATGATAGCTACTAGGTTTAAAGATATCGAAACAAGTCTCTAGCCTAGACCTTCTAGATATGATTGTTAGATGTCAAATGCGCTTTAGGTTAATTGAGTTCATTTTAAAGTTTATCTTGAGTTATGTCTCAGTTTTCAGGCCTTAGCGATGTGACTCGAAAAACCTTAAATGCAACTAAATGAGACAAGACCCTTTCAATTCGATGAATTTCCTAGACTAGAGAGGGTAGAAAATACATAATCAAATGCAAACAACCAAGCAACTGAAAGAAAAATGATCTTTCACTACTTCACTTTTCGAAAAAATAAACTAATTAAAAATGCATTCCAATTCCTAATTTCCTAACAAGTACATTTCTAATAGTCCTTTCAAAATAAAAAGAGTTCTTTTCATTTTCAAATGCCAGTGTAATCCTAGTCTTTAATGGTGTTAACTATCGTAGCATAATGATGCAACAAATTATAATTTCATGCTTTTTCATGAAACAACGAAATGAATTTTTCATATTTAACACTTCAATGAAAACAATTTGAGACAATTAGCTCTTCAAGAAAATGAAAACACGAAAACAGAGACTGGTTCAGACTAATGAAGCACCGACTTTACTGAAAACAAGATAAACAATGTAATCCATGCTGGAAAAGAAATGTTTAGACAAGCAAACGAAAACTTTTAAAACTTGTGTAATGGAGGTCAAAGTCGTAAAAGAACTGCAAATGAAATGCAAGGAGTAAGTACACCAACAACTCGACTCACTGAGTTCACAATCATTTGAATGTATGACAATCTAGATGCCCCAGTGTCACTAACCATCCAATGACCCAAGAAATCAAGCAGAAAGATGCCAAACCAACAAGAAAACAAAATTAAATGAAAAGCAGCTTTCTAGTTAGGGAGAAAATGGTCTAAAAGGCTTACGGGGTCGAAATCATGAGAGAAAAACACACTGGCCAAGATTGGGGACAAACCCTAATCTTCACTTACAGGCATCAGTGTGGCTGCCTAACTAACAACAAGCACCAGAGGTCAGTCGACGCGACTGTTTCTCAGCATATCGCGCTAATCGATGTGACTGTCAGTGGATTAAACACACTGAGCAAGGGAGACAAGAAAAAAAATAAAAAAATTAAAACAAGGACCAGATCTGCTACTATGAATTTCAAACTCAAACTAGTAAGCAGAATAAAAGAAATGAAACCAAAGGGAAAAAATGGAACTAGAAAATTTCGCACGAAATCATGAAATCTCAAACAAGACAAATAGAAGGATTAGCTCCCCAGTATGGTCGCCAATTTGTGGTGAAGTAAAATTATGAGTACGAACACAAACAATTCCTTTAGCCAGATAATGGGTCTAGTCACAACTGATACATTCTATGGAATATTTCCTTAGGTTAGAACCAATTAAGAGGGCCTACCTCTTAGTACGTTTGTCCCGTTTGATGATGTCCTTGCTTGCTCGCTCTAGCTATCTCTCGCTTCCTTCTTCAAACACCTAAAACAAGTAAACAACAGCAAACAACAACCGTGATAATAGACAAATTGTAATTCAACCTACTTAAAAAGTCAAGAAACATTAAGCCATGAACGTGTAAGATGACACATCATGTAGGAAATCAATAGATAATTGCATATATATTGAATCAAGAAGAGATTACAACCATTGTCTTGACGTTGTCGTTCTCCTCTAACAAAACCAGGTTCCCGTACACTTCTACTAGCATTCCATGATGGCCTCAACAATAGTAGTTTTAAGGTTCTTCCCTTTAGGCTTCACACTAAACCAAATTCACACTTCTCCCTCACACAACTAGAGAGCTACAACTATGAATAGTTTGTTGTTTACTCCAAACTTAATTAGCACTAGCACACCAACATTAACACTAGCTTGTGCTTGGGAAAAAGGGAGGTTTATATAGGATGAATGGATGGGATATGCATCCTCTTCTCATGGGAGAAGGTCTTATCTCTTGATTTAGTTCCATCATTATAGGGGAAAGGAGCCCAAACTGACATCCTCGACCCCATCCGGCCAAACCATTTACCAGACTTATGTTACGAAGCTTCTAGAGCTAGAAGCTTTAGCTCTTTATTTAAAAAACTTTCCATAAGAGGACCGACGCAACTAGAACAAAGCTCAATCGCTCCAGTCGGTGCTAGGGACAGTGTTAATCCCTGCATATCGGTGCGAGGAGGACAAAGGCCATTAGTGTCATTCTTGTAAACTAGGAAGAACAGAAGATTTTGGGGAAATGGTGCAAAAGGGAATTGTTCTACTCATGAAGAGGGACACAATGGGAGTTTCTTCATGAAGGGTAAGCATATAGGGTTCATTGTAGAGGTCCTCCAGGATCAAGGAACAAGGAGTACAAGGATAGTGACAAAATGTTGTGTAACAACCATATGTTTGGTTTGAAATCTCATATTGTGACATATTATTATCCCTGCCGCGGTAGTGGAAATATGTAATCAATTTTCGCTTGACTTGTTGTTTATCAACAGTTTGACCAAAAATTACGCCTGGAAGTATAATATTAACATTATAAAACCAAAAACATTTTTTTTTTATATTTTAGTTTGAATTATTTAAATTGTGATTGGTTAGGCTCATATTTAGAAATGATGATTATGTACTATGAAACGTTGTAAAATTATCAGAAAATAAGACGTCAATTTAATATATTGCAGGACCAGTATTTCGGCAGTATCAATTTAATATACTGCAGGACCAATATTTCGGCAGTATCAATTTAATATACTGCAGGACCAGTATTTTGGCGGCCCTACGTTTGTGGGTCTTGCAACAAGGATGGTCTTAATGCGTGACTTGAAAATTTTTGGCGTCCTCAATGGGGGATACGTGTCTAGTACTTTTGGGCGGTGCCCTCCCATCAAAGTG
The DNA here is from genome assembly GCA_000404065.3 of Pinus taeda. Lineage (NCBI taxonomy): Eukaryota > Viridiplantae > Streptophyta > Pinopsida > Pinales > Pinaceae > Pinus > Pinus taeda. Next base: position 8,246 of record APFE031312216.1, on the reverse strand, counting down.
CCATGTAATCTAATGAAGATTTTCAACTCAGAGCATTCTGGCTTATGCGTGGTGAAGTTGTATCTAGATGGCACACTGTTTGGATCTTGTAATTGCTAGAGTCCATGTTCATGTTACAATTCGGGACAGATTTCCATAAATGGACATATGGTGGGATGACCCTTTTGGCAGTAGAACAGGGGTGCTTCTCCTATGCCAAGTCCAAAAATGAGGAGTTGAGGTCCAATCCATGAGCTCAAAGTGTCATTATCTCTCATCTTCATCCTCGATCCACTGGATTAGGGACTAAGTCTCCAACAGGCAGACAGGAAGAGCGAAGGCATCAATGTAATCCATTGTCACTGCTGCCACAGTAATTAAGCTTTGGATAATGCACCTCATCACCATTTTTAAATCCCAGAGGTTGTTTATTGACTTTCATTGTTTTAGTTACAGATAATTGAAGATTATGG
>APFE031312202.1:148932-181981 GCA_000404065.3 Pinus taeda | reverse complement strand
ATATATACAAGAATACATTTCATACTAATGAAGACCGAACCTAGTTACACATTCTTCAACACTCCCTCTTAACTAGGGATGTATTCATAGGAGGTACATGGTCATTCTCAATCTAAAGAGATTTCACAAGAAGAGTCAGATTGGTAACCCATCTGTCTAGCATCATAATGAACAACATTGTTATATAGCAAGACCTTGACTAACAACTCTATCTCTCCACAAGATCAGAGCACAATGCTTGCGAGGCCAATGATGTGTAGACACCATAATCATTGTCTCTCCAAGGTACATACCCCACCTAGGTGTTCCCAAAGTATGAGATCTCGTTGGACTATTCTTATGTTGGGTAGCTAATCCTCAAAGAATATCGATGCACAAATACTCTTGCCTTGAATGCCCTACCACATTCTCAAAGAGTATTGAATGCCAGATGGTTACCCAACCCTCCATTCTTTCTTCCCAAGTGAAGACAAGAATGCTTGTGTTTATTCCTCCCTCTTAATCCGAGAGGACAAATCCACCAAACCCAGCTTGTCCCTAAAGCATACAAGTTTCTTTCTTGGACGTGATTCTGTCAATATGTTAGCTACTTGCTCATCAATGGAGATATAATGTAGCTGCACCACACCATTTTGTACTAGCTATCATGTATATTGATACTTGTTTTTGATATGCTTTGTCTTTCCATGAAACACTAGGTCCTGAGACAAACAAATACAACTTATGTTATCAAAACATATCATTGCAGGATTCATTGGTCCTTCAACTAAGTTAGACATCAACTTCCTTAACCAAATTGCTTCTCGGCTAACTTCACATGCTGCAACATATTCTGCAACCAAATCCTACTTTCCTTCTTTCCATAGCATTACAAAATGCATTCTCCAGTTTCTTCACTTAGACTTACGATTCTTAGTCCTGGTCTAGTGCATGATACATGAAGAAGAGAACCATATATATTCTCCCGTTTATTTTTCCTGCTCATGGCCTTCACTCAAACTTATGATTGTTAGTCCTGGTCTAGTGCACGATACATGAAGAAGAGAACCATATATATCACTCCCTCTCAACTAGGAAGCACCTCTTTATCCAGACTCCCTCTTAGGGAGATCTCTTCTTATTCATGCTTCCTCCGGGAGATCAACTTCTTCTTTTTCGACATAGGAGAATCTTTTTGTGGCTTCCAATCATTTCATCAGGGTTATCATCAACCTCATCATGCTTGTTAATCGATCATCTTCACCAAGTTGAAGATTGTGTACCTTCATAGCTTAGATAATAAGTACAACCAAATCTATTGAAGCATGATGTTAGCCATATCAGAATCATTGAAGAATTTCAAATCTCTACAAATAAGATACCCAAACTTTTGAACAAGACACATATGCTCTTCATCATCTTGCTAGGGACTTTTGTTACACACCCTAAACTACTTCATAACAATTTCTCATTCCATTTAGGGTTTCAGTGTATCTTCCAAAGGTATGATATACCTTACTACAACATATAGAAAACCCTAGAAACAATTCACACAAATATAGATCTACAAAGTATCTAACAATATTTAAAAATACATATGTTAGACTTCTCAATAGGGATTCATACAGATCCAACATTATTTATCACAACTTAGTCATTAACCTGACCAACGTCCACTAGGGTTAGTTCTAACTCCCAGATTTTCAATCAAACAGTCATTAACATGACCAATCATCACTAGGGTTAGTTGTAAACCATAGATTTCCAATCAATTATAAATCTTAACCAAAGATTCAGAATTTCAACAATCTTTCACATATCTCAAATCATAACATTTCAGAGATTTTACTTTGACTAAGGTTTAACTTAATCTCAACATATATCTTTGATTATTACATAACACAATTTTAACTTCACTAGGGTTTAGCTATAACACCCTAGATTTCCAAACATAAACATCCTAGAATCTCAGACAAGGACTTCTATTAAATCCTAAAACCCCTGACCATTAATGACTAGGTCAACACATATATAGGAAATCATAACCATGCATCAACATATCATATGTCTAATAACATAAATACATTTGACCTAGTCCAAACTAGGACTTCAACCAAAAGAACATATTGTTGGACACCTAATCCTCAATGGGTTAGTGTGGAAGCCAAATAGACAAAAGGAGTCCAAGAGACCTTGGGATGTGGAACCCAACGGTCACATAATGTACTATAAATGTATATCTCTTGTTAATAAAAATGGTATTCTCATGTTTTATCCTTCAGATTATGTTTCCGCCCATGTGTGTTTAACATGGTATCAGAGCAGGCATATTCCTACCCTACATAATTAATTTGAGCCATTTGTTTTATGGCTTTTTTGTGCAAGTTAGTTCTGCCTTTCTCCTAATCAGAATTGATCAGAATTTCCACCTTATAGAGCGTCATATTTTGCCCATCCAACAAGATTCTTGACATCATTAATTGATGCACTATCTACTTGTCAGAATTGAGCGTTTTATTCCTCATTCTGTGCCATATTATTTCCTGCGCTCTGTGGGCTCTCTGCCATAACCGTTGTCTGCCATTAGCTGCCACCTCTGTCTATTAGGTCTGCTACTTACATGCACCAAGCTATTTCATCTAATTATGTCTCTGCAATTGTGAATCTGCTCAGTCGTAATAATCTGCTTTCTGTCTGCCATAATTTATTCTGCACCATTCTGCGCTCTGTCTACCATAATTATTTCTGCCCCATTTCTGCCATGCTTTAGCTCTGAAAACATTCTGAATCGCCGTTGAATTCCTTGAGGCCGTGCTACTGCGTTGAATGCCTTGAGGGAGTGCATTACTGCATGTTCTATTCAACAATAATATTACTGATGAAGGAGATGTATTGCTGTGTTGAGATATTGCTTTGCAAGATGGTGCGTTGGTAAATTCACTCTCTCCGTTGGTAAACTCCTCTTACACGCCTTCTCACTACACTATCTTGTCCATTTGTTTAACTTGTCCCTCCATGGATTGGCATAAACGTCTCTACGATGCTTAATTGAAATTCATTCACATTAGCTGTAACACATTATCCTTCTGATGCTAACGTTTCTCTCCTGACGTGACAGTCTCATTGATTCTAATACCTAATGTTCCATTGGCATGCACCCAATCTCTTAACAACATTATTTTCCCTGCATTCAATCTACCTTGGATTCTTCGAAATTCCAAACGAAGGCACTCCTCACCAGTAGTCAAATTGTTGGAACGTTCTGTTACTCACAGTTAGAAATTTTAATTGCATTCATTTTAATTAAGCGTCACAGTTTTTTCTTTATCTCCCTATAAAATTTTTTCCATTGGTGTTACTCACCGTTTGTGCTTTAAATAGTTTCAAACAATGAACATCTAATTTGGTGCGTGAAATATGTAACTTGATGTTATCATCTAAGCATTGGTACATTTTGGAATAGAATGGAATGAATGGCAGGCAGTAGAAAGGCGTGATTCGATTCATAGTATGCTATTCGATTTATGGTGTACATGAATGGTGCGATTCAGTTCATAGTGTAAATATTCGATTCATAGTGTGTGATTCACTGTGTGTTGAATTCCATGTTCGTGGGTTGATATAAAAGGTCTCCATGCATTGATTAATTATTGGAATGAAGCATTGAACTTCGGTTGATCCTAAATAGTTTGAGAAGCTGTTAAAAATGCGTTGAAGGTTATGTAACGTTTGCTTTGAAGCTTGTTCCATTGACATATGTCATGAACCATTGTTGAAACAGTCGTTCTAGATATGATGGCTCCACATCAAGAGGAAATCAAGCTATGCAGGAAGATGAGTGGTTGTCCATGAAAGAAAATAAGTTTTTGGTGCATATGTGTTGAATCTCCTTTAGTCGTCATTGTTGTTTGCAAACTTGGGATCTGAACAATAGACAAAAAGTTAACATTTTTACCATCTAGAACTAGAATGATACAAAAAGTTCAAAAGAAGCAGTCATAGGTGTCGTAAATAGTTCAGGAGACTTCTCAACATCGACAGTGACAAAGTCTTCAAATTATTGACCTATTTTTGCTAAAACGTATTTTGCTGGCACATGATGCAAGTGACTTCTCTTGGATTTGGTGGAAGAAACACTTTCCAAATTTCTAGAACTAGAGCGTATAACATTGGAAATAGATTTCACATCCTGAACCAACCACAAGTCGAGTACAAGTACCCAATCCTTTACTTGGAAGATTAGTTGGTATCAACAAAATAACAACTTCAGAAGCAACTACAGCTTCATCGATTTTTCAAAGACTTGGGAAGGGAGCCTGAAATTCTCCTTAGAGGTCTTGAGAGTATCCAGCCGATCACTGCACTTCAAGGTTTTTGTTTTTCTCCTCTCTGACGTCGGCTTTTACTGAATTGTCCTATTCACATGGAAATACGTTGTGCAAAGGCAGTGTACCAGATTGTACAACTATCTATATACCAAATTCTTGTTCGCAGATAAATGTGCTATCTAAACCAAATTTGAAGCCTAGACCTACATAGGGTGTGAGCTCGAGACACTACCCATATATAGCTTTTCTATCAAGTGTAGATGACAATCAAATCAATCCACCCACAGGAAGAGACCTAGGCTTGTTTCTCTATTTCTACTTTTTGTTCTTCTAGTTGAATTTCCAACAGATATTTTGGTTATCAAGGTGCGCTGAGGCGATTTTATCGATTTCTGCATGGAGATTTAAAGCTTTAATTGAACCTATGGATTGAATGTGAGAATTGTGGTTATGAGGGTTAACAGTGTGATATTTTTATTGATAATTATGTATGAGCTGGTGAAAGGCATTGCTTCTATGTACAACCATGGAGTCATGTAGAGTGCAAAATCACTAATGGTTTTTTCTATGCCACTTAGTTGAATCTGGATGGCCATAACAAATTTTTTATGCCTGTCGCTTGCATCTACATCTCTCCCCAGACACCCAACTTCTGTATGTGGATTCCAACTTGTTAGTGGAGACTTGTACATCCTCGACAACTTTTTTTGAGAGAAAGATGATCCGTTCTCATCTCTGTAGCAAGCTAGCAGTCTATCACTACAGAGCTGCATTTCCTATTCTTGTAGCAGCTCATTCTTGGAAGGGGATGAACTGATGTGATTCCTGAGCAACTTGTTTGGAGTGCCAAGTTGGGTTCAAATAGTCCCAGATTAGCCCATTAAATCTTTGTCCATTGGGATAAATTACCAGGTGTATTCTCTACATTATTATTGTAAAAATTTGGTGTTGTTCTCTGGGCTAGTTTGAAACATTGAAGGTTGCGAACTGAGTTTTATTTATTTTAGATTATTGTTCATGAATTGAGTTGACCTACTGAAATTTAAAAATGAATCAAACTGGCAATTTATTAGAGCTATTAAGAGCTCTAATTATGTCAACTACCCAAAGAATAATCAACATTAGGAAGGAAACTATTTTTGACATTCAAACTTGCTTGCAACATACACAAGAGAAAATTGATTTCTTGCAGCTTGAATCTCAGCTTCAACAAGATGAGTTACAACAGCATAAGCATCATGACATCCATCAACAACCAGTAAGTGGTCAAATCAGTAACATTGAGACAAACTTCTATCAGCAATAGATCAATAATATTGTTCTAGGAGCAGAATTGCATGTAGATGCAGAAGTTCAATTTGCACTACCCAAGTCGATCATCAGACCTTGGGAAGAGCTTGTACACAAAAAGCACAGATCCGGTCTTGGATATGACAAGGACTTGTCCTTTCATATTCCAGACTACTCAAAGCCCATTCAGTTTCAGAGTGTTGGATTCATTCATGACAGTTCACCTCTAGTTGTTCCAGATTCCGCCTCTCTTCCACAACAATAACAAAAACAACAAATTGTGAAATGCCAACATTGTGACCGAGTTGGCCATTTGAAAGATCACTGTTTTGATCTTCATCCATTTAAGCACTGTCATAAAACCACCCATTCTTCACACAGATGCTTCAGAAACAAGCGTCCTGAAAGAACAAAGATTCATCTTGGATGGATCGCTTCTTGACAATGGGCATCAATAGCCAAGAAGATATTTCAATCACATATCAGAACTTCTTCCAGAGTATTGAATAGTCTTACAGTTGATTTTTCTCCATCATCTCACCTTGTATTTGACAGGGGGGGAAATGATGGTCATCTACAAGCTTCAAAGTCACATCAAGCGAGCTTGAGCCACAACCTACCACACCAGTTTCATAGTTGTAGCTAGAGACAAAGATGCTCGTGAACATGCCTTCAGTTGGTAATCTGGGACACTTCCTCTAGCAGAAGACTTCAGCTTCTTGCCAGTTTCGGAAGAATTCCAGGAACAAAATTGAGGACACTTCCTCTAGCAGAAGACTTCATCTTCTTGCCAGATTTGGAAGAGTTCTAGGAATTTCATTAAGCATTCCAGAGTTGTTGGTCATCCTTAAACCATCACAGGTTGAGACTTCCCTTTTCAGGTTGAAGTTCTCCCTCTTATTTGGGGTGAGACCTCCCTTTCATGGTTGAAGGTTTCCCTCTTCAAAACAATAGGAGCACTTCCTCTAGCAAAAGACTTCAGCTTCTTGCTAGTTTTGGAAGAGTTCCGGGAATTTCAATAAGCATTCCGGTGTTGGTGGTCATCCTTAAACCACCGCCCTTTATACCAACATTTCAGAGATCACATTCAACCTAGTGTTGTCATGCATTTTTGCACATTTTTTATTACAACTCTCTTCTTGGACTCATACATAACCCTTCGGATTAAGGACAGGAATGTTGGACACCTAATCCTCAATGGGTTAGTGTGGAAGCCGAATAGACAAAAGGAGTCCAAGAGACCTTGGGATGTGGAACCCAATGGTCACATAATGTACTATAAATGTATATCTCTTGTTAATAAAAATGGTATTCTCATGTTTTGTCCTTCAAATTATGTTGCTGCCCTTGTGTGTTTAACACATATCCATATATATGCCTAGATTTTATCATCACACAATATATATCATATCATGTGTTAGTCAAACCCAACTTCACAAATATCAATAAGATTTAGACACATAATCATCTTGATTACACTAGGTTTTGATCAGACAAACACACTCATACTAAGGAAAAAATTTCTAAGACAATATGAGATTCTTGCTTATACATTCCACCAAACCCTAATGAGCTAGGGTTTCAATGTAAAACACAACAAACCTTACATTACCAAAAAATCAAAGGTTCCATGATTTTAGACCTTATCATTCCATCCAAACAAGTTAGGATTTCCCGATCATACCAAAATCCCAAACATGACATCATCAATAAAGACTTCAAATAGCATTTCACAATCTCCTAATCAACTTAGGATTTTAGACATTCACATTACCATACCCTTTGGTTAGGGTTTTCCAAAACTTGTCTAGGGTTCTACATAGTCAATCAAGAATATGAGTGGAGTGGGTAGATTTATCAAGAGATGAATCACCCAAACAAGAATCACTAAGATTCAATACATCTAGTCATAACAAAGTCAATAATAGATTATCAAATGAATGATCCTTTCAATCAATATATTAAAAGCATACCTTTGTTTCTTAACTAACCTTGTTTTGAGAGATCCTCCTTCTTGCATATGCTTTTCCTTAGTTTCATGACTAACCTTGTTTTGAGAGATCCTCCTTCTTGCATATGGATTTCCTTAGTTTCTTGACTAACCTGGTTTTGAGAGATCCTCCTTCTTGCAAATGTATTTCCTAATCAAGAAAACATAGGTAGAAAGGCGATTAATATTTAATATAATCAAAACTAAATGAGTACATGAATCCTAAAACTGAAAAGACATGAGATACTTATCTTTGAGAGCTATTGGGGGATCCCTCCAAATCTTGAGGGAAATATACAAATTAGAACACACAAAATGTTGTTGATGTGAATGTTGCTTCCATATTTTAGCTTTATGGATGATGATCCAATGTAATTTCACATGACAACTCTTGTTGTCTCCAAGTTCCACAGAATATGCAGGTTTTCATTTTGATAAGGTCTTCAATTGGTGGGAGTGACCAGTCATGTGCCTTGATGCTCCTCTATTAATCACCCAGATGTCTTCATATCTTTGATGCCTTTCTTGAGATGGCTTGCAATCCTTTTGATGACCTTCTTCATTGTAGAGGAGATCTTCATGATGCCTTTAGAGAAATAAAGCTTTGATACCATGTTGAGAATTCAATAGGAAAATGTATATGCTAATTCTCTTAACTTGATAACTACTTGTGTAGTATTTTTACTTATTAACTTTGATCTTTCTTATTTTAAAGTTAAATACATCAAACAACTACCAAAACAATAATAACAAGGATGCAATATGTAGGCTGCAATCCAGGGAAAAAACCTCTCCTCTTGAGGGGAAAACATGTAAAATCCCTTCTTATCTTTCAAATCTTTCAATTGATGAATACCATGATCTAGACTTAGACAAATACCCTCCAAGATCAAGTCTTTGTCAGTCTCCTATTGCAATATCTTTAACCTCCCCAGTAAATCTAAAATTCTTCTCCTAGCAACTACTGTTGCTTGTCTAGGAGACTTTGATCTCCCTCTAACTGCTCTTCCCCGTTGAAAATAGCAACAAGAAATGTTAAAAATATAATCCAGAATATTCCAATTTTAATTTGTCCTTGAATTAAAATTCGAATTCAGTCTCACCAGTTGCTTGAAAAATAATTAATTAATTCATCTTGAGTTAATTAGTTGGAGAAATTCAATTTAGAAGTCTTTGTGAAGTCATGCAACAGTTATCCCTTAAATTAAGGATATTATCCCTTAATTAAGGAGATAAGATTGAGTTATATTTGAGTTGTAATTAGTTAGCTTAGTTTACTGAGTTAAGTCCAATTAAATTAGTTCCAAACTATTTGAGGAACTAATTGTGAGTTTAGTTAGTTAATGCATGCATGCATCCAACTAGTGTACTCTAGATAACTAAATATTCTCTTATCAGTAACTTTGGCATGTCTATTATGAGAAAGACCCAGTTGAGATTAAAGACAGGGACAATGTACTATCATTTGCATGTTTTATCCTATAAAGGAAACTCATGCATGCAGAAGGAATAAGGTTCCTTGAGGATTGCACAGTTTTGACATTGTGATAGAGAAGTGTGTGAGAGTCATGTTACACTGGGTGAAGGAGATCATCCCAGAGGTAACTGCACAAGGAAATATGAGGCTTGGAGGGCAGAGGAGAAGGTTTGTAAGAAGCCTTGTTTGCCTGTGAGCATCCAGGAGGATTGTACTGAGAGCTGGCTGGCTGTGAGAGCTAAGGCTTTGTGTAATTCTGATGTATTTCCACCTTGTATGATAATACAGATAGTGGGGTTTTTAGCTGAGGCTTTCCCCTGAGTATTTTTTTGTGTTTCATGTGCATTGGTTCTTCTTCTTATGATTATGTGTGTTCAACTTTGATTCAGATTGATCTTTAAGCTTCCACAAGTTTGATAGTAGAAGTAGATTATAGTATTTTTCTTTGGTATATTGCATTATTGAGTTAATCTACAGTTAGATTTTCTACATAGATCTCAGAGGTAGATTTGTAGAGAATTTGTAGAATTTCTACATTCCCTCGAACTCACTTGCCTTTATTTGAGTCCTAGGGCTAGTAGGAGATCCTAAGAGACATTTGCTTGCCTTCTTACTCTTCTTGCTTCCAAAATTGAACCTTAGACTTGCCAAGTGCAGAAACCCTAACTTTGCATTTCTAGAAGAAAATAGAGAGACACAAACAATTCAATTTTCCTTGTCCTTCTCTTCTTCTCACTTTCTTTTTGACCTTACGCTGCTTCCTTCTTCGTATAAGAGATGAGTGAGTGAATTATCAAAATGGAGGATGAGTTCCTCTTATATATAGGCTTCCTTCAAGCGTGGACATGTCTCTTCACTTAGTCTAACTTGACAGCTCATGTAGGCCGATTTGACATTGAAGGTATTTTCACATTCTCAAGACAAGATAATTCTTCCTTTACAATTACAATGTGCCCATAGGGTCTTCCATTTATGAAAATGACTCTTATACCTAGGACAAATTCTAGAAGCATTGAATGGTTGCTTGACCTATACAATAAAATAACTTGAGCATGAAACCCATGGTCCAATAATAATAACAATTTCTTTTCCATTTTATATATACAAGAATAAATTTCATACTAATGAAGACTGAACCTAGTTACACATTCTTCAACACTGAGAATATTGGATCTGAAAAATATTTCCCAAACTCTTCATTATTCTAGTCTTTTTCAAATCTTACCTTGAGGTAATGGAGATTCTGGTTAGATGCTTGGAGCATTTTGGAAAATTAAAATTCAAAGTATTTCTTTGCCAAAAGTAGTGCAATATCTAAAGTATGATTTTATATCTAACAAAATTGCAGAATAAATCCAATGTATGGATGATCATTGGAACTCAAGGGACAAATAGATCTAGAGCTAGGAGAAAAAGATTCTTCATAATAATTTTTTATGGACTTGGAAGATAGAATGAGAGTAATGATTTTGGAAATAGATGTAAAATCATAAGAAGGAATACTTCATTGTATCCTTGTTGCCTTGACATGGGTTCAACTCTTTTCTCTTGCAAATGAATATTGTGAGGAACAAATCCTTGAAGACATTGGCAATGCCATTGGTATCTTTGTCAAGGTTTTTGAGGAACTGAGAGATGGAAACACACATCATAAGCATTGATTTTCCTCTATATGAATATTTCACCCTCCCTTTGGGATTTAGTAGACATTTATTATCCATATGATATTTCAAAACAAATACTGGATTATGAGAATGTCTCATTTAGATGTAGGAATTTTCATGAATGCATCATTTAGATGTAGGAATTTTCATGAATATTAAAATTAATCAATTCATAAAGAACAATATTTTTTGTAAAATTACCTCAAAGGAAAAGGAATTTGAGACCTCAAAGAGCCATAAATTCCAATCCAAACCCCATCTATGGAAACATGTTCGTGTCTATCTCCTCTCTCGATGAGACCCTCACACAAGAAGTTAATCAATTATTCACCTAGTTAGATATTGGAGGCATTCCCAAGTATTTTTCACTCCCAACAGAGCCTAAGGAAAATAATCCACAAAGTAAATGACAAAATTAGCTAGAAAAGGAGCCAACTAGCTCAGTAATGGAAGAGGATTCTTAGAAGACATGGGTCTAGATGTTTCACACATGATTCATTGGTAAAGGAACACCTTAATAAATATTTGTAATCCATGCCAAACCATCAAACAAATAACACTCAATTTGGTTTGATTTTTTCAAATCCCCATTTAGGATTTCATACAAAATCTTCCAAAGATCCCCCAAGATGGTCAAGGAGGATAAGTGATATATGCTAATCTCGAAGCATCCTTTCATCTTCTCTTGCATTTTTATCCCCATCATTCCTAACCCTACTCATCCACCAATATTTGGTGCGATATCTTTCAAAATTACCATAATCATTACTTAGGATCGAATTTAGGCCTACTCTCTGCAATAACGTTTCATTTAACTTGCCCAAATGGATTCAACCAACAAATAAATAGTCCACGTACAAGTTCCAATCACCAAATTTCATAACCCTTAGCTACTAGGATTTAGCAGCACTTCATGCACATGATCAAACCCAAAACCAAGACCTTAAAATAAAATGTGCTAAGGCCTTTTACCCTCTCTTATCAACACTTACTTGTTATAGCCCAAAAGTGTTAAAACAAAAATTCTATGCACTAAGTGCTTACCTCATTATACTTGAATGTGACCAACACTGGTAACTCAACACACCTAAATCTCAGGTTTTGGATCTCACACTTCACTTCAAATCTCAGACTCCTTCTGTCTTACCTTTCTTTGATGTATTGAGAAATGAGAAATGAGAAATGAAACAATAGATGATGGGAAAATTTCCCTTCTATCGGATCTATCAAATGACAGGAATTATTGCCACTCGTTGACCCTTGTAATTAGTTGTACTTTCACAATAGGATGGAAGTGATAGATTACTGGTGGAAATTAACATGAAATGTTCTATCTATTGCAGTGCTCTATGAGGTGGTCTACTTTGGACGATTTGATCAAAGGATGAGGAGATTCATGATCTTAATTTATGGTATCAGAACTATCACCGTGAGACTCTTCTTAATTGGGGTGTTGCTTAGAGACAATGCGATCATCACATATTTTTATTTATGGCCTTTTTTCATGCCTATTAGTGCCTAGATTTACATCATGCTAATAAAGGTAGGATCTAGGGCCAACATCAAACCATGCTTAACCTGGTAGCTAGCCCTACCAGGTCGGGAGAGGGCTCTCTCCTGCTCAATCTCAGCAAAATATGATCACTAAAGGCTTGAGATGATTGATATAACTACTGATCTTAGGCTAGGTATATGTGCAAAGAATTTGATTGAATAAAATGATGTTTTCGTTGGCTTTAATGGAAAGGCAAATCTTGGGTGCGGGGAATGAGGCTTAGTCTTGCAGAGATCTCAATGGGGCAAGGTAGGCAACTGATTTTGGCACTTCAAATCAAATGAGATGGAGGGATTAGATAGGTGAGGCCTTGAAGAGGGCAATAGAAGCCATGGATCCTCTTCAAACAGCTGAAAACATCAAAAAACTAAAGCAAACCTTAGATAGAGAACTGCAATTTCAGTGAATTCTACCTTCACTCTTGTTTGATTTAGTTAAGAAGAAATGAGATAGATAATGACATACATAACACGTAAGTAAATTCACAAATATAGAGGAAAGCATTGTACCAAAACAAAATGCCATAGGGATCCCAAAGAGTGCTGCAAACCCTGGTCTCAATTCCTTAGCCAAAATACTGATATGAGTGTACAATTAAGCTCCTTGCTTTCTCAAACGTCCAACCATGCTAATGACTGAAAAAACATAAGATATAGTCAAACCATAGCTCATCCTAGCCTCTAGGGGTCGGGCTCACAAGTTTAGGGGCTATTCCAACTAATTCTAAACCGAGAACTAGAAATTAGGCAGTGGAACAACATGCCTCTAGAAACAAGGGAACTAATTCATTCAGTTTCAAACAAATTTTTTGTAGATGAATCTACCTCTATAAGTGAAAATTTGACATATTTACATCATGATCCATCCATTTACATTCAATTACATCATAAGTTTTCCATTAAGAAGGAGAAAAATTCAAATTGGCAAAAGCTAGGCGAAAAATAGAGCATTCCTGGTCAAACTGGGCCAAATTTCCTCTATGCGCTGCGCTGATTTCTCTATGCATATGTGAATTTCACCTTCCTCCTTTTGGAAGCTTGGTGGTTCTCCCGAATGTTTTGCAACTCCATAATCGCCTACTGATCCTCAAGCTACTTATTTCTTTGCTCCAGGTACTTTATTATCCACTTAGCCCTTTTCAAGTTGAGGGACAAAGCATTGATATTCGCCTGCTGCTCTTGGATGATTTCTTTGAAATTTGAGCTTTGTGGGCCCACATCAGTATCATCACCCTCAATGAGAATGAAATCAGTCTCTCTCTCACCTAAAGGCCCCTGATCTTGTAATGGCCTCTTGCCTTTGTCCTGAACCTGTTGTGCTGATGAAGGTAGTGAGACCCCTTCCACCCCGAGTGGAGATAATACTCACTTTGCTGCTGCAAATAACCGTCTAGTACCCTTCTGATAGGTGATAAACACCAGCATTCTAGTGGTCTGTGTGTCATGACCCTCATGCTAATATGAAGGTTCGCCTGTCTCATGCAAAACCTCTGGAGGTCCCCGAGGAGCTGTGAAAAACTGACGAGAAATGAATTCCTCCCAAGTGATTCCCTACAAACCGAGCTGATGGATGACCACAATTTTAATGAGAGAAAAATGGTAAATACTGTTGAACTACTGCTGAGGAGTCTTGTGTTGCACTAGGGTGGTCATCTTCTTGATGTTTTGGCACATGAAGTAGGGGAGGTTCATCATCCTCACCTTGGTAAAATGCATCAGCAGCCTGATATGATAGGCATATAAACGGGAAAACCAACCCTCATAGCTGAAATACTTCATTATCAGTTTCATTAAAGGAGCATATGAATCTTTGAGGTACTGAAAAGGAAACACTCTGCTGAGTTGTCTCAAATAACCGGGCTTGATGTATGGTTCATAATGTTGCCTGTCAATTTGTTGCCTCTTGTTCCATTGCTCTCCAATGTTAGGAATACTGGTTGCTAGTGAAATAGATTCTGGTGTTAAAGTGAATGTTTCACTAGCTAGAGTGGCTTGACCATCATGTAAATGAAGCATAAACAAATGAGCCAACTCATGATGAAATTGGACTCTAGCAACCAGCTCACAGAACTCATAGTAGGACTGGTGTTGGAAACAAGTGATGGCGAGAGGGTAGGCCTGTAACTCAGCAAGAGTAGTAGGTTCTTCTCGAATATGTTTTCCACCTCTATGAGGCCTCTTGGGTGCATGTACCTTTGTAGGAGAATCACTGTGTGTCTCCTCTTCATGATCATACTCCATCTCTACTAGTAAGTGAGTTCACTTGATGAAGAATAGGAAAATTATGGTGTTTCTTGATTTTCTGCCACCAAGGGAAAAGTGATATGAGGGACTGTAGAGGGAGGGAAAAATGAGGGATTTTAGGACTGTTAGGATAGGGTTTATTTAGGCAAACAGGGGATTAGGGAGTAGTATATAGCTTTAGGGACAACACTTTAGGGTTTGGGGATTTATATTTAGGATTTGGGAAATGGGAATTGGGGATAGGGATATATGACTTTTCAGGGATATGGGAGTTAAGGGATGAGTGAATAAGCATAAGGGAATGAGTGAGGGAGTGGCAAAATGAAGAGGTCGAAGAATAAATTTGGTAGAAATATGATAAGTTCAAACCCTAGGCAACAATTTCTTGGGAAATGGCAAGAGGGTAGGGTTTGATTTTATTATTAGACAACCACCATAAATTGTATGGAAAACTCCTTTACTAGCAGTGGTGAGAGCTTAACTTACTTGCACAATGGAAGTGTTGAGCGTTTTGGGCGATTTGAGGAAGTTTTGGAGTGAAACGGGCTTGGCAGCTCTATGCGCCATGCCTCAAACCCAACGCGCCGCTCCCTGTGTGTGCGTCATGCCCATTCAGTTTTGCACTAGAAATCACGGCCCTATGCACCGCGCTTGCTATGTGCGCCGCGCCACTCACCCAATGCGCCGCACCTCTGTGTTTGGACATTTTTTCTCCAAACATTGTCCTTTGACTCAAACATGGCCTTCACTTGCTTCAATTCTTCTTCTTGGATGAAAATGAGCTTTTGAATTGAGAAAACAATTTATATACAAAGAGATTTAATTTTTGTTTCATAAAAACCCACTTTCGTAATGTTTGGAACATGACTTGACTTTTTTAACTCTGTTTTTTTGAGCTTTTGACTTTATTGAGCTTTTTGATGAATTGAATGACTTGTTTTTTGTTTGCTTTGCAGGGGGTTGGAGCTATTGAGGCTAGGGAAAGTGACCAGGGTTTCCATTGAACTGATTTACATATGAAGGAAATGAAATTACATAAATTTGTACAATAAAATCTAAAATACTCTGTTTTTCATCAAAATAGAGTTTTGAGGAAAAATGCATCTCTGAGCACTTGATTATGAAATTTATTGATACTGGAACCACCTCATATGCGTGCTGACTGTTATTAGAGATTTTAAAACCCTTTTTGATGAAACCCTAATGAAACCCTAGACCTAATGACAATGAAACCCTAGAAGAATGACTCTTGAAATTTTAACGACAAAAAGTGACTATAAATGATATTGATAAGTAAAAATGGGCCAGCATGTATAGGACATGAGGGAAACTGTAGGAGAAGCCATTACTGTCAGATGATCCATGCTCCTAATGGAATTCAGCTGACTGGGTGGGACACCTAATATGCAATACAACAAGAGGATTTGATCTCTGACAGAGGGATGAAGATACCGACACTAACATTGGCTCCAATGGGGATGGTAGATCCTTGGAGGTGCCAAGAACTACAGATCTCTGGGAAAGCAGGCAGTGCCTTAGTCCATTGGGTTATGGAGTCAATAACTTCGACAAACCAAAACCAAACTCTTGACTCAATGACTCAATTTTAGGACTGAATGTGACTCAAAATTGACTCATTTTCAAGACTAAAATCGACTGAAAGACTTGACTCTAACAAACAAAAACCAAAACTGAAATCAAACCTCAGTTTTATAGCCTTCACCTCGGGCCCCAAATTGAAGAATGAAAAAGTACACACTTGCAATGAGATTTAAACAAACCGGTATGTACAATGATGGGTAGGACAGTAAAAACATTTCACAAATAATACCATTTGAGGAGCCGACCGTTGACCGGCCCACTAGGATAGCCTTCGCTATTCATTTCTTGTAAAAGGAAAGCATTCTAGCCCCGATATGTAGCAATCTTGTACGGTCCCTTCCAAATATTTTCAAACTAGCCATGTTTACCTTTTTCTTCGTTCCTTGCATCCCATTTCAGCACTATGTATTCTATTTGAAACCTGTCCACCTTTTCCTTTTGATCATATATCTTCTTGATTCTCTCTTGCAGCTTGAAAGTATTTTGAAATACCTCCTCTCTAGTTTGTTGCAAATGAACCATTTGATTGATTCTCCGCTGCAAACTATCATCTTCACTGCCCACTTCTTGCAGAAGTTTGACCACCTGGACTGCCAAAGAGGCCGGGAAGACTATGTCCACACCATACACAAGCTCAAAAGGAGACATGCCTATAGATTTATTTTGGCTTACCCTGTCTGCCCAAAGTGCATTGACCAAATTTTTGTGCCAACTTTTCTTGTTAGTTTCCAGTATCTTTTTGATAATGTTGACAAGAGATTTATTTGAGGATTCCACCAATCCATTGCCTTGTGGGTAAAAGGCAGGAATACCCCAAAGTGATTTGGTACTTATGAAAAAAGTCAATCATTATTTTAGATTTAAAGGCTATTGCATTGTCAGTGATCAACGTATTGGGACAACCAAAACGAGACAAAATGTTGTTTTCAAGAAATGAGATAATTACTGAATCGGTGGCTTGCCTCGTGGGAATCGCCTCAATCCATTTGGTGAAATAATCCGTCGCTATGAGGATCCACTTATGCTGCTGAAGAAGAAGGATGGATTTCACCGATGAAATCCAAACCTCACTGCTGAAATGGAGCATTTACTTCAATGGGCTTGAGTGGTAAAGGCTGCAACTTCCTCTTACCTTGAAAAATCTGACATTCATGGCAACTTACTATTGTTTTAAACACATCAGCGAAAAGAGTTAGCCAATAATATCCTGCTCTCAAGATTTTATTGGTTGTTGTCTTCCAGAAAAATGGCCTCCGCAATCTCCTTTATGAAATTCTTCCATAACCTATTTTGCCTCTTCTTCCACTAAACAATTGAGAAAGACACCACCGGGGTCTTTCCAGTAGAGTGCACCATTCATGATACAAAATTTTGCAGCTTTCAATTTCAGTGTCCTACTTTTGTTCTTAGCCATTCCAGGTGGCGATGATAGATTTTGGAGTACATAAACAATGTCCGAATACCAAGGAGAAAGAAGGAAAATTTCTGATACTTGAGTGGGAAGATTTTCGTCATCTTTCTCGAACATAGTAGCAATTAGATTAATGTCCAAGGCATGTAAATTTGACTCAACCATTAGTTTAGCCAGCCCCTGTCCTTTAATGAGCTTTTTTGGTTTGATCTCCACGTCATACTCCAACAAGGCAGCAATCCATTTGCCTCTTCTTCCCTCTGGATCTGTTTGCACTAATACATTTTTAACAACAAAATTAGGAACATAAGCAAGGATGTGAGAATGCAAAATATAAACTCGAAAATATTTCAATGTTTTTACCAAAGCAAGGGCTTGTTTTTCAATAATATTGTACTTCAATGCCGCATCCCTTATGGTTCTGCTGAAAAATGCAATTGGTTTCTCGAGCTGGTCTCTTTTCTGCATCAAGACCGCTGCCATAGTATGATCCGAGGCAAATGAAAACAAAATAAAATCTTGAGTATAGTCCTAGATGATCAAAACCGGAGCTGAAGAAAGAGCTAATTTCACCAAATTGAAGGGCTTAACTGCTTCCTCTGTCCACCTTACGACACTATCTTTTTTGAGCATGTTTGTGATTTCCCTTAAATGTTCTGTAAGATTGGGCACAAAGCAACGTAAGAAATTTATCTTACCATTGAAGGATTGGATTTCTTTCTTACTTCGTGGAAAATCAATCTTTTGAATGGCCTCCACCTGAGCTGGATCGATGCAGATGCCCTCCTTTGAGATAATATGCCTGAGAAGCTTGCCTTCATCCATGGAAAAAAAACTTTTCTTTGGATTGAGAGAGATGCCATACTTCCTACATCGCTAAAACACAATATTCAAATGATAGAGGCGATCTTCATCTGAATTAGAGAAAACTATTAAATCATCTAGAAACACAACTATAAAGACATCTTTTTCATTAGCAAATGCAATATCCATCGCCTGCTGAAAGGTTGCACGAGCATTTTTCAATCTGAAAGGCATCTTTGCATAATGAAAAGTTCCCCACGGAGTGGTGAATGTTATTTTGTCTCTATCAGCCTAATGGACCAGAATTTGGTTATAACCTTAATACCCATCGAGTAGCGACATGAGGGATGCTCCAACTACTCTATGAAGTATGTGATCCATCTTAGGCAATGGATAGTTTTCTTTCAAAGAGAATTTATTCAGATTTCTAAAATCAATACATAGCCGAATCTCACCTGTTTTCTTGCACATGGGCACCAAGTTTGAAATCCAATCTGAAAATCTTATGGGGACAATGATACCAGACTTGTACAACCAATTCACTTCTTTCTCAATTGAGGGCAACAACTTTGGATTTATTCTTCATAGCTTCTGATGAAAAGGTTTTTGATTTGGTTTGATCGAGATGACATGCTAAATAATGCTTGTATCATATGACTTCAAATCTAAATAATCCCAAGTGAATACATCAGTAAATGAGGATAACAAACTGATATATTTTGTTTTTACCTGTGGAGGCAACGCATTTGATAATTTCACCATTTTAGGATTCTTAGCTAATCCAATGTTCACATCCTCAACTCCTTTCTTGGTTGGCAACAAGCTTTGTTTCCGAGCCACATCATCCTGATCGAAGAGCTCCTCCAAAGGTATTAGACCTTTAGGAATGATGTTGTCTTTGAGCTGCAAAACTTCCATCTAATTGACTTCTATATCTACCTCACCATCATCATACTCCACATCAATAGAAGTGTCTTTGAATTTACCTTCATTTTGCAGAAATTAATCGATATCATCATCATCTTGAAACACTTGCTAGTACCTTTGATTGTCGGGGACAGCTGGGCGATGTTTCACATGAATCTCAAACTTGTTGTTTGAATTCATTAGAATTTTCAAATTACTTGCTGCTGTTGCAAGTGAATCCGCAATGACATTTTGAGCACGGGGGACACATGTCAAAGTGTATTCTGAAAATACTTTCAAGATATCTAATACCACATTGTGGTAGGCCCACATTCGAGGATTCTTAGCTTGGTATTCCTCTTTCACATTCTTGATAACTAACTCAGAGTCACCATACACTGAAATCCTTTTAGCATTCAACTTTCTAAGAATTTTCAAACCAGCAATTCATGTTTCATATTCAGCCTCATTATTTGAATAGTCAAAAGCTAGTTTGTAAAAACAGACCCTTACATTACTTGGTACTTTGTTTGGAGTGAAAACAGGGTTGCGTATCCAAATGCCAATTCCAGCACCTTCCCTTCCTACTGCGCCATCAAAATCCATGCTCCACAGGCCTGCTTCGTCCTCTTCCAAATGCTGAAATTCTGTTTGTTCTGTTTCTCTTCCTTGCTGTCCATCAATATGTTGCTGCTGTCGGAAGGCTGATTGCTCAACAATACTATCAAGTCTTTGTCTTTCTTGCTTTAAAACCTCTCTGAAATTTTCAGAGATCTCGGGAATGTATTCTACTTCAACTACTTAGCTATTTACATCATTAAAGCTATCGGAATACAAAACAAATGATTCTAAATCAGTATGTGCATAGTTGATTGGATGATTTACTGACTTCTCCTTGCTATTGATCACGTACTTCATCTTTTGTTCCCAATATAGTTTCCTCATCTGACCGAACATGGGAATGGTAGCATAGGAGAAATCAAGCTACATTGTCCCTTTAATCTTTTCTCCCCAAGATCTGGAAAGAGGCATGCCAAACCTAGGAGGTATATCCACCACAACCACATCCATCAAAACATTTTTAGCCAGAATCTGATCCAAACTGACCACCAAATCCTTGATAAGACCAATGCACCTTACTCTGCCAGAATCAAAAGAATAAAGGTCATGATATTTTCTAGTGATATCCAATCCCAATTTCTCCATGATGGGCTTAGGCATGAGATTATGAGAGGCCCCAGCCTCAAACATAGAATTATGTAACACATAGTCGTGCACCCTGAGACTGATGTAGAAAGGAGCTACATCACTATCTTGAGACTGACCTTCCAATGCTGGACCAAAAATCAACTCGGGACTATCATCCTCCATGTTCACCATATCAGATGATGGATCTAAATTCAAAATTTTGGACACCTGACCTTTATAATTGCTGTTCTTCATCAACTCAGTCAAAGGAATAGATACTTTTAACTTGGCAATTTCATTTTCTAAGTTAAAAACAGAAACTTTTTCTACCTCTTTCACTGAAACATCCTTCTTTTCAGTTTTCTCCTTTGACACACTTGGCTGATTGGATCTCTCATTTGCTGATTGTGTTTTGCTAGTGGTTGGATCAGCTGTCTCTTTTCCCTTTTTCTGCACAATGGGAGGATCATTCTTTGGCATTTCCGTCTCCTTTCTTTTCTGAATTGGATTTATGGGCACATCTCTATTTTAGAGTGAATATTGTCACTGATGAGCTGATAAAGCATTCATATACCCTCTTTGGTATTCATCGGACTCTTCCTCAAGAACTGTTTCATTTGTCAAAATGAAATGTTCGTCCCTTTGTCAGCTGAATTCTTAGAGCACTCCTCATCTTTAGTGATGAAAATTGGCATATCATCGGGTGTAAAGAAATGATTCTCCTCTCCAATCACATTCTCCTCTTCATCTGATTCTGGACCAAGAACAAAATTCTGTTGCAAGGGTGTCTGCACCTATTGTTGTGCTGCTTGATCTTGTGCTCACTGCTCTCTTTGTTTGATTCTAAATTGTGGCTGTTGCTGGCCACAGAAGTTAGGATTTCTGACTTGTGGTTCAGGCTTGTCAAGTTTCAATCTATCAAACATCTACTCCATCTTCCGAAGCACTTGATCTGAAGTGGAAACCTCTTCCTTTATTGTGACTTTCTTTTGAGCTCTTGCTCTAGCTCTCTTGGCAAGTAGATTTTCTTCAACACTGATTGCAATCTTCTGCATGTCTTCCAAAGTGGCTGGATCTCTCTCTCTTAATTGATAGGCCATATAAGTATCAAAACCATCCAGAAACTTAATAAAGGCTAGCCCCATAGGTGGCTTTATATGATCAGGAATTGCATTGTAAATAGAGTTGAATCTAACACAATAATCTTGGATAGACTCACCAACATTCCGCTTGATGTTCTCATATTTGGAAAGGATCTAAAGGGGATTTTTCTTCACTTCCCAGCGATCCAAGAATTGTCTCTGCAGATTAGCCAATGTAGTGATACTTGCAGCTGGAAAAGCTCTGAACCATTTCCTCACTTCACCACCAAAGGTTTGTACAAAGAGTCTCATTGTCACATTTTCTGCATCAATCTCATGGAGGTTGAAGAAATCTATCATCCTATCCACATGTTGCTGAGTCATAAAACTGTGAGGAGTGCCATCAAACAAAGGAATTTTTCTTTGATAATCGGTGAGCATATCATCTAAATTTTGAGGCAGCACAAGGGGTGCAAAACGAGCAGCCATGGCTCTTGGTGGATTCGGTCTTGGGGATGTTGGGGGAGTAGGTGCAGCTGATGTATGGGGTATATGAGGAGGTGTGTGTGGAGGCGAAGAAATTTCAGATGTTTGAGGAGTAGACGGAGTAGACAGAGGTGACACTACTGCAAAATTTTGATAAGAGATAGAAGGCTGCACGGGGATGGTGGGAATGAAAGGAGTTTCTGTGTGAATTCCAGAGCTAGATGCAATCGCTAAGGACCCAAGGGTTGCAGATGCAGTTTCTAAGAAATCAGTGATGTTCAAAGCCATAATTGAAGTTTGGAGCTATTTCAAGATATAATCATCAATTGATTTATTGGCCCTTTCAATTTCAAGAGCTGTGACAAACTCTGGATTCAAGATAGTAGAACCAACAACACTTTTGGATTTTGTTTCAAACAGTGACAGACCAAACTGTTCGCCAAACTCAAGATATTCAAGATACTCAAAGACCACAGGACATGAATGAGATTTGAACACATGAATCATGGAACTTTATTGACGAAGGATTCTTGGAATAATATTGGGATTTTCGTATATAGGGGGAGAATCAGGATCTGGATTTGCTCTAGTATATCTTCTGGAAGCTAGTGTGCTATTATTTCCAAGAAATCAAATGGACATTAGCAACTTGTTCAGCCTATCAAATCCTAAACTTAATCCAAAAGTTTAGAATTATTAGATGTACTGGGGTGAGCTGCAAGTTAGATATTCCATTTATAAGACTAGACTAGAGATTGACTGAAGTAGCTTTTATCTACTTGCGCTAATGCAAAGCAAACACGTTTCGAAGGCTACCTGGCTAGTCTTCAGACTCTGTCTGTAGTTTATAAAATGAAGAACACCAACAAAAAAACAATTTCTTCCCTAGTGGAGTCACCACTATGTTAGTGCCCAGATTTACCTCAGGCTGATAAAGTTAGGATCTAGGGCCAACATCAAACCACGCTTAACCTGGTAGCTATCCCTACCAGGTTAGGAGAGGGCTCTCTGCTAGTCAATCTCAGCAAAATATGATCACTAAAGGCTTGAGATGATTGATATAACTATTGATCTTAGGCTAGGTATATGTGTAAAGAATTTGATTGAATAAAATGATGTTTTTGTTGGCTCTAATGGAAAGGCAGATCTTGGGTGCGGGGAATGAGGCTCAATCTTGCAGAGATCTCAATGGGGCAAGGTAGGCAACTGATTTTGGCACTTCAAATCAAATGAGATGGAGGGATTAGATAGGTGAGGAGTTGAAGAGGTCAATAGAAGCCATGGATCCTCTTTAAACAACTGAAAACATAAAAAAACTAAAGCAAACCTTAGATAGAGCACTGCAATTTCAGTGAATTCTACCTTCACTC
Organism: Pinus taeda; assembly: GCA_000404065.3. NCBI lineage: Eukaryota > Viridiplantae > Streptophyta > Pinopsida > Pinales > Pinaceae > Pinus > Pinus taeda. The sequence continues at coordinate 158,606 of APFE031312202.1, read as the reverse complement.
TTGTTTGATTTTGTTAAGAAGAAATAAGATAGATAATGACATACATAACACATAAGTAAATTCACAAATACAGAGGAAAGCACTGTACCAAAACAAAATTCCATAGGGATCCCAAAGAGTGTTGCAAACCTTGGTCTCAATTCCTTAGCCAAAATGCTGATATGAGTGTACAATGAAGCTCCTTTCTTTCTCAAAAGTCCAACCATTCTAATGACTGAAAAAACATAAGATATAGACAAACCATAGCTCATCCTAGCCTCTAGGGGTCGAGCTCACAAATTTAGGAGCTGTTCCAACTAATTCTAAACTGAGAACTAGAACCGAGGATTGAATCTGAGGAATATAGAAAGGGATTTTATAATGCCATAATGCAAGTGCAAAAACATTATAAGTTAAAGAATAGAAATGTGGGAGGTAATGCAGCAATAAAAGATATACCGATCAACAATGTAGCAAGGAAAGAAGTGCCTACTAACATTTCTCAGAAAAAGGACCTCCCTAGCACCAGTACTCAGAAAAAGGAGGTTCTTAACACAAGTACCCAAAGGAAGGAGCCTTCAGTTACTATCATGCAGCTGAAGAGAACATACCCAAAGAGGTTGCAAAAGGGAAGGAAGCTACCCACAAAGAAGTTGAAAAGTATCAAATCCATTTAACCTTGAAGCTGAAGTTGCCAAATTAAAGATCTCTATTCCACTTGGTGAATTAGTAAAAAGAAATCAATATATATCTCAAGTTTTAAAGGCACTTACAATAGACAAATATTCTGATACAATTAATATAGAGGATGATCATCCAACTATAATATTTGGGCCAAAGATTAATGAAAAATATCAGGATGGAGATGTTCCTCCTTTCTATGTGAGCATGGATGTGAATGACAAAATTTTGCATAATGCTATGTTAGATTTTGAAGCTTCACAAAATCTAGTGCCAAAAGTAATCATGGAGAGGTTAGGCTTAGATATCACAGGGCCATACAAGGATCTGTATTCATTTGATTTCAGTAAGGTGAAGTGTCTGGTATTAATTAAAGATTTTGTAGTGTCCTTAACTCAAATCTGTTCAAAGTGTATGGTTATGGATATTGCAGTGGAAGACATACCTCCCAGGTATAGTATGCTTTTGTCTAGATCCTGGATAGAAAAGCTAAATAAAGCATTACAAACATACATGCCCTACATCACAATTCTAGTTTTTGGAGTTCAGTTGAGAAGTTTATATAGGGAACCCCTTATGTAGTACATGGTTAATAGTAAGGAGAGGCTCATGAATAATCTAGTCTACGATATTAATTCTGACTTGGAAAACAGTTGTTAAATTCAGATTGTCCTAATGTTGCAAAGAATTTTTTAGATATGAATGAGGAAAGAGACAATGCTATGAATTCATAAATTTGAGGGAGTTGTCATGAAAAGGACAACAACATAAAATTAGTTATTCTGGAAATTTTAGAAGTAGTAAATACTGAGAAAACTTATGATGAAAATAGTAATGAAATAGAGGAACATGATAATAGAAAATATGAGGGACAAAGAAATAAAAGTTTCTATGAGAAATATGAAAGTTTGAAGGCTGGAAAGGGCAAGAAAGAGCAGGAAAAACAATGGGTTTGGACCATGCATTTTGATGGGGGCAGCAAGAAGAGAAGGAACTAGTTTGAGAATATGGATAATCGGCCTAGAGGTCAATAAGTCAAAATTATGTTCCTACAAGTTATTTTTTTACTGTACTAATAATGTAGCAGAATATGAAGCTCTTATTTTGGCCTTGCAAAATTTGATGAAATTAGGAGCTAGAAGAATAGTTTTCTTCAGGGATTTTGAGCTGGTGGTTAGACAAGTTAGAGGTGAATATAAAACCAAAAACCCTTAGATGCATGCTTATCATAATCCTATCTTAGATTATTTGCAAAATGTTGTTGAATACAACTTTGCAGTTGTTCCTAGGAAGGATAATATTGTTGTAGATGCACTGGCCACTTTGACCTCTGATCTTGAGATGCCTAGCAATGTTAAAGGGAAATACAAGGTTGAGGTGAGACATAGGCCCACTGTCCCTGATAACATGGGCCATTGGAATTTTTTTTGAAAATAATAAGCAGGTGGAGAACTTTCTAATGAAAGAAGAGTTTGCCAAAATGAAGCTGGAGAGAGATGGTGGATGGGAAGATGTAGATACAGAAAGTTTTATTAATCAGCTGAAGGAAGAATTAGATAACTATGGTACCAAGTTAAAAATATTACAGCTCAAAGACAATGTCCTTCCAATAGGGCTTGTACCTTTAGAGGAATTGTTTGACCAGAATGATGTTGATAAGAGGCCAAAATTAATACCTACAGGAGAAGGAGTTGAAGAATGCAATATAGGTACAACAGAACACCCGAAAATGATAAATTTGTCCAAAACTTTGAGCCCTTAAATGAAGAAAAAATATTTGGAATTGTTCACTGAATTATCTGATGTTTTTTCTTGTGGGTACGGAAATTTGAAGGTGTATAGTAAAGAGATTATTCAACACATAATACCAATAAAAAAGGATAAAAAACAATTCAATCAGAAGTTGCGAAGTTTGAATTTGATGTTGCTACCCTTGATTGAAAAAGAAGTAAGAAAGTTGTTTGATGATGGTATTATAGTACCTCTTCATTTTTCTATTTGGTTGTCTAACTTGGTTCTAGTCAGAAAGAAAACAGTTGAAATTAGGTTGTATGTAGATTTCATAAACTTAAATTGGGTTTCCCTCAAGGACAACTATCTGCAACCAAAAATGGACCATGTTCTTCAGAAAGTAGTTGGTGCAAGAAGAATGTCATTACTGGATGGATTTTCTGGGTACAACTAGATTTTGGTTCACTTAGAAGACTAGGATAGGACCACTTTCACAACACCCTAGGGTACTTTCAAATATTCTAAGATGCCATCCGGTCTGATGAATGTAGGGGAAACATTTCAGTGAGCTATGGACATAGCTTTTGCAGAAGAAAAGGACAAGTTTCTCCTCATATACCTTGATGACATTACTGTTTACTCATAGTTTGATGGTGAGCATTTGCAACATTTAAGAGAAGTTTTGGAGAAGTGTTAGAAACATGACATTTCATTAAACCCCAAGAAATCATTATTTGGACTAGAAGAAGGCAAGTTGTTGGGTCATATCATTTCAAAATATGCCATCAAAATAGACCCTAATATAATTTCAACAATTTAGAAAATGGACATTCCTAGGAATAAAAAGGAGATTCAGTCCTTTTTGGGTAGAATTAATTTTTTGAGAAGGTTCATCCCTAATCTCGCTAAAATTTCTGGAAAAATTACAAACATGTTGAGGCAGGACAACAAGGTGAAATGGGGATAAGACAATAGGAAATCTTTCAATGAAGTCAAAGAAACATTGTCCCATGCTCCCACATTGGCCAGTCCATATTATGCATTGGAATTTATAGTATTTTCTTTTGCATCTGAGCACAATATTGTTGTTGTCCTTTTTTAGAAAAATTAGTAGGGAGTTTGTAGGTTTTAACCCTGTACAAAAATTACCTACATACGAATTCTAAATCACAAGAAAAATAAAAATGCGAGAGCATAACATATAAAACACATATACACAGAGATTTCCCACTGGATCCCAAACCGGGACTACCAGCTTGATTTTTCATTGTGTTCCTTTCAATGTTACAATACATATTTATACATGCTGAAGTATCCAATACCATGGACCAAAAACCATTCGCGTCCAATACCATGGACCAAAAAACCATCGCATCCAAAAAACATGTGCGAAAATCATGCACAAAACCATAGGTGGGTCCACCCAACCTAACATAGGGTCCAAAACCAAAATTTTCTAGGGCGTTGCCCCGGACCCCATAAAGTGAGGTTACGGGTACCCCTCAAACCCCCTGTTAACTATGTGGAAAGAATATAACACAACCCAACAAATTTGAACAACCTATTACATTTTTCAGTAAGGTTCTCAGAGATGTTGCACTCAAATATGACATAATGGAAAAACAAACATTTTCTCTTGTTAAAGCGTTGAAAGGATTTCGGGTATACATTTTTCATTCTCATGTTGTGGCTTATGTGCCTAGTGCTGTAGTAAATAACATCTTGAATCAAAGTGACCCAGATGAAAGGAGGGGTAAGTGGGTCGCTGCAATTCCTGAATATAACATAGAGATCAAACCAACTTTTTTTATTAAAGGTTAAGGCCTGGCTCGAATGATGGCTGAATCAAATTTGCAGCCCCTTCAAATTAATTTCCTGGCTATCCTAACTAAAGAAGATCTCTCAAATGTTGTCCAACAAGTGCCAGAGAAGTTTTTTCTTCACCTTGGTGTGTAGATATTTTATATGTCTTGCAACATTTACAAGCACCTCATGATTGGCCCAAAACTAAAGCTCAATTTCTAAAACTGAAGGCAATGAAATTCTACATTATTGATCATTTCTTATACTAGAAGGATCCCAATAGAATGTAGCTTAATTTCTTATTAGAAGATGAGGCTCAAGAAACAATGGAACAATTTCACAAAGGAGATCGTGGCAGGAACTTGTATTGGAAAACCACAATGAACAAGATCTTAAGAGCTGGCTTCTATTGGCTTGGTTTGTTTACTGATGTTTATAAAAAGGTGGCCAGCTGTTGGGAATGCCAAATGTTTGAAGTGAGAAAGAAGTTTCTCCCACTTCCCTTGAAGCCTATTGTACCTCTGAGATAGTAGTAGGTCAGCTACCAATGACAAAGTATCTAAAATAATTGTTTTGGGGTTTTTGGATTTAGTTATGGAAGACCAATGAATGAAGACAAATATAGAATTGAAATACATAATCCTTCGGATAATATTAATATCTCAACAAAGGGCTGCTATAAATCTTTACACATTGGTATAGATCAAATAGTGGTGAGAAGGAAAAAAATAATATGATTATCACAGTTTCCAGACTGTAAAACAGAACAATCATAAGTATGAAAACCTTCTAAACTACGTTCCAAAGATTCAAGGCAGTATACTTAAGCTTATAAAAGATATTGATGATTTATTGATTACAGGGGATTAGCTAAACAGACAGTTCATTAATCCATTCTCTTAATAGATGATCACTTCAGGAGTTTATAGGAACAATTTGAGACACAATTATTCCTACCTAGATATCTCTATAAGTCATAAGCATATGAAGAAAAACATAACGATTAATAATTGGAAAAACTTACAGGATAACACAAACTATGTAAAACCAAATTCAGAATCCTCTGCTTTGTATTAAGGTTCTAGAAAGACTGAGTACAACAAGTGTCTAGAAAAGCTTCCTTAAAAGGTGTAACCAGGTTCAAAGTAGAATGAACAGTCATGATTTAACAAGCAATGAAAAATGAACCTTGAAACCATAACAACTCGAGAAAAGAGTTATTTATACAACAATGAAACTAAGAAAATATCCTAAAACTGATGAAGATTTATTCTAGAAAATGAAAGATCTTCATGCAAGAAGATAGTGGCAGCTATTTAATTGCTTCTTGCTGTCCCTTTTATTCAGGTTGTGTTGGCTTTGTTGTTTGATATTTTCCCCTTTAAGTTGCTTGATTGTTTGTATCCTTTACGCTGGTTGATTCCTTCATTTGATCTTTCATCTGATACTCTTTAAACTCTATGAATATCCTTTGACTTTGCTGAGTAGCCTTTACTGTGTTCTTTTTACCTTTACTATGCATTTCAAGTTTTTACTGTATTTTTCAACAGTAAATCATTTTAGATTTTATGTTATAGGGTAAAGTGATTTGATATGATCTTCATATTTGTCTTCTAACTGTATGCAGGCTTTTTTCTTTGTAAGCTTGGAACACGAGTTTTTACCTGCAAAACACAGAAATTTTTAAGAAAAACATAGGTGATAGAGAAGGTCGTCAATGGCTTTATTGAGCTCGAAAGGATATTGGAAGGAGTCCAAAGCGTATCAAAAGACAAAACAATGGTTTTATCGGTCACAGAGGCTTATGGAGGTTTCATTGTCTAAATGGGTGAAACAAATCAAAATGGTGATTTTTGTGTTTTAAATAGAAAAACAGATTACTTTTTGAATTATGGTGCAAAGTGAACAGTGGCCATTTTGTCATTATACGAGAGGTGGTTTTGGTTTTCATCGCATATCGCAATCATTGTTTAGCGAAGGAATGGCCCATTGCAAAGGAATTCGATAAGAGCCAGACGCGATGTGGAAAATAAATCATGGATAATACTGTGATCGGGTTCGAGTTCCCATTGCATATCAGAGATCGCAATGGCGAAGGGTGTATGTTTTAGCCGGGACTTGCGATGATGGGTGAATGTGAAATAGGCAATGAATTATGAAATATATTGTGTTGGGTCTAGGTCCATCATGCATCAAATATCACAATGTGGAGGAGAGTGCATGCACGTTGAAAAGTTTGCGATCCGCTAATATTGCGATATGTTATGGAATACATAGTTTTATAATAAAACTTATGGTTTGAAGATATTTAGTAAAGGGAGTAATAATATACAGGAAAAGGACTTTTACGGGTTTAATACTATAAGTTATTATTAATATGAAACATGAGTGGAAAGGGGAAATACACTAAGTATAATGCCTTTTCATAAGTTATTTTCTTTCACATATATACATGAATACTTAGGCTAAACATCTTTTTGTGGGTTTTTGGGTAAAAGGGGATCTAACATGGGGTTTTCATTTCTTCTAGGCAAAAAGGATTTTAACCTTAGGAAAAGGGGTTTTCTATGGAAAATGAATGAATATGAATTGTATGAAGGTGGGAACAGGAAATTAATAAATATAGGGATGAATGGGGATGAGGGAAGTTAATTAATTGATCTTGTAGACCCTCATTTGCTATGTGTAATTGCATCATGGACATAGAAACATATGGTAAAACATGATAAATGTACATTTTGTCCAATCAATCATCATACTTCTGCAACCTTTCTTCTACTTACCCTTTGCTTATCCTATCATTTTTCTTCACTAAATGGGTGTATTTAAGCTAGCAAACCCTTTTCCTTTCTTTTTATTTTTAAAATGAAAACTATCTAAGTCTAACCTTATAACATCCAAGGGCTCAGATTAAACTGATGAGCACCTTATTTTCCTCTACCCAACTATTGATCTGCCAAGATTAAGCGGTGATCCGAATTGGATCCATGAAGAATTATCAGAGAACCATGACTGTATCAAATTAGGACGAACTTCGAATTCTAAGAGCACATAGCGATCAGAAAAACCTCTGAATAGTGGCATTTGGTAGCCAACATGGAACGACGAGGACTTTGGTCAAAGCTCAGTGACCAAGGCACATGGAGACTGTGTGGGAGGCAAAACTAGCACCTCAGAAGCTTGAATTGGGAAAAGGAGGCAGTTTCGGATGCGCGATTAGCGGATCGCTGGGAAAACCCCCTTGAAATGGAAAGGCCTCGAGCGCTTGATCACATGGAAGTCGGGAGAACCGTGGGGAAAAAGTGCTAAAGGCTAAAGGTGGGACCTATGCTAAAAAAACCAACAGTATTTATCGGGGGCACCCTTGGGTGGTAAGCGGATTTGGCTGAAACCTAGCAATTCCACTTAGCGCCCTATGCGTGGCAAGTGGAGGAGAGAGAAAACCACTACTCATCATGTGCTAATGATCGAGCAAGTCAACCGTGCGAAATGAGCGAATGGTGTCAGATCTGGGGGCTCTAGATCTAACGACTGAGATCACGCCTAATGGGAAAGCCGGAATTGACAAGGGATTAAGCTCCAACAGAGAGAAGTTTGACGTCCAATTTCATCACCGAGGTGGAAGATGACTCATTCCATGATGTAACCAAAGAATCGAACTGACGAGGAAAAAGTTGGCGCAGTTTGTAGGAGGACAAGTGGCCACTCCCTGAGAGCCTAATGATGACACTGAGACAGGGAACTCTAAGCGACTCTGCAACATGCGATCTAATAGAGGTGGAAGGGGAATCAAATAGCCATGAGATCGAATGGATTTAAAGACATGAATAGACAAAGCAAAAGACACCGAAGACAGAAGACGGAGAAGAAAAGGAGGAAGATAGAGAAAACGAAGAAAAGATAGAGGGCTGAGCTAACTAGAGGCAATGTTGAGCACCAGAGAGTTTGAGAGGTTTAAGCCATCCCTGAGAAGATTTGTTGGGACTGAGCACCACATTGGGCTCCTTCCATTAAAGACTAGAAAAGTAAAGAGTTGATAAGGAAAAGATTCTGTGCACTCTAGTAGCTTGGGGAATCCAAGAACCACCCTGCCAAGCAATGCTGTTTCACGAGACTCATATTGAGCTCCTTCATTGTATTTCTCTGGTTAAGACACAATAAAAGAAGGACACCATTGAAAGCTGGATTGGAGATGTAGCACTGAAAGATAGGGTGAACTCCTTATTAATTTGTTGTGTTCTTGTATTTGCTTACTATGTTTCTCTGTTGTTTTCCATTTTCCAGTGCCTGTGTATTTTGGAATTTGATCGATCCATTGCCTAAAATAACATGGACACACACCAGCACATGAGTCTATAATACCTTCATTTAACAAATATTTAATTGATATCACTCACAGGGTGATTTTCAGATCAAGTGGTATCAGATCTTTAGGCTGTAAGGTGTTAGATGTGGAGCCTGATTATCTTCTATATTCAAAAGTACCGCCACATTGGACGCTAGTTCAAAATGGGGGCGGCAACGCCACCCGTAAAATATTCGATGCAGGGGGGGTCCAGGGGGGGCAGCTGCGACCTTTGGGAGCCCCCCCCTGGTGGGGGGTTTCGGGGGCAGCGCCCCCGAAGCTAAAAACAGCTGTAAAATTGCCTTGTAAAAGTATAGTAATTTCTAGTCAATCTAGGCCCTTCATTAGGCAGATGATATGACGGTAGAACTTATGTTTAGTTTAGGGTTTTTTGCCCTAGAAGGAAACCCCTCTCTTTGTATGAGGGCATTGTATTTGAGGCTGTGAGATAGATGTGTATTCTGTGTGAGCGGAAAACATAGAGGTGAGATTGTGAGAGAAGACAGGATATTACAGCGGATTTGCTTTAGGTTGTGTCTCTTCATTTTGCTGGATAATAGAAAGGAAGGACTGGATGTTCGGGGTGGATGTAGCCCAAACTGGGTGAACCACGTATATCTGTGTCTCTCTTGTTTTGTGCGTTTTCTGTGTTTATATTTCTGCAATATTTGATGTGTTCCATTGCTCCGTAATATTTAATATTCAAACAACTGGTATCAGAGCCGAAGGTCTATTTGGCTGATAAACTCGTAGGAAAGAAGGGTTCCTAGTTCGAGTGGGAGCAATGCTGAAAAATGGTAAGTTTAGGGTCAAGAAATTTAACAGCGAAAACTTCTCGCTGTGGAAGATGCAGATGGAAGATTATCTGTATCAGAAAGATCTATACCTACCATTGGGCAGAAAATCAAAGAAGTCGACGGATATGGAAGATGAAGAATGGAACCTTCTCGATAGAAAGGCACTCAGAACAATACGGCTGTGCCTTGCAGTGTCGGTCACCTTCAACATTTCAAAGGAAACAATGATAGAGGGTTTGATTAAGGTGTTGGAGAAACTATATGAAAAACCCTCGGCCTCAAACAAGGTATTTCTTATGAAACAATTATTTAATATGAAGATGTCGGAAGGTGGATCT
>APFE031312202.1:78048-143107 GCA_000404065.3 Pinus taeda | reverse complement strand
GTAAAATTGCCTTGTAAAAGTATAGTAATTTCTAGTCAATCTGGGCCGTTCATTAGGCGGATGATTTGATGGTAGAAATTATGTTTAGTTTAGGGTTTTTTGCCCTAGAAGGAAACCCCTCTCTTTGTATGAGGGCATTGTATTTGAGGCTGTGAGATAGATGTGTATTCTGTGTGAGCGGAAAACAGAGAGGTGAGACTGTGAGAGAAGACAGAGGATATTACAGCGGATTTGCTGTAGGTTGTGTCTCTTCATTTTGCTGGATAATAGAAAGGAAGGAATGGCTGTTCGGGGTGGACGTAGCCCAAACTGGGTGAACCACGTATATTTGTGTCTCTCTTGTTTTATGTGTTTTCTGTGTTTATATTTCTGTAATATTTTATGTGTTCCATTGCTTCGTAATATTTAATATTCAAACATAAGGTTAGACAAGCTTGTGTTGGTTTAGTTGTGAATGCTCACTAGATCAAAGCTCAATTTAGGAGAAGGAGAGTTTGTTGAAACTAATCCTAAGATTGGGAGAGTCTATCCTTGGAATATGATGTTAGAGGAAGGTCCTATGGGTCTAGATGCTGAATTCATAGAAATTCTCCTAGCCATAAAGTCCATGGTAGAAGAAATGTATAAGCATTTTATAAAACACAAGGATGAAGATTCATCCGGCTCTAAATAAGAAAAAGGAGAAGATGAATCACATTTCCATGACCACTCAAAAGGAAAAGGGAAAGAGGAAAGCTTCCTTACACCTCCTAATAGCCCTGTACATAACAAGAAAGCATCTTTGATCAAGTTAGATGTTAAAGTTGATTTGCCTATATATGATGGAGAGCTAAATGTAGAAAACTTGGACAATTGGATTAGACAAATTGATGTTTATTGCGGAGTACAGAACATCGACTTAGACAAGAGTAAGATTCAGCTGGCAAGCATATGCCTAGGAGGTACTGCCTTGGTTTAGTGGGAAGGCAGAACCCAAGCTGACTATAAAAGATATTTTTGCTCTTTCTTTGCAAGGCAAAGTCAAGAGTTGGTTCAAAACCTTGCCTGATGCGAGCATCTCAAATTTCCAATAGTTCGTCAAAGTTTTCCTCGACAGGTGGGTGGTAAGACAGGACCCTTTATTGATTATAGAAGAGTATAACCAACTAAAAAGACAACCAGGAGATATAGTACAACAATTTTCTGCCAAATTTAACTAAGTTTATTATTCGATACCTGTTAATATAAGACCTCCTCCTGGATCTGCTCTCTTGCACTACCCAGGTGCCTTTGATCCAGAAATGGAGTTTCAGCTGAGAGAAAGGAACCTTGCAACACTTGAAGAGATACAAAATAGTGCAGCAGATGTAGAGGCTCATTTGCTGATCCAAAGGGAAAAGTTGAAGGAAGAAGAGATGAAAAACATAGATTCGAAGGAATCGACATCTCTAGAGGTAAAACTTAACATTTTGGTAAGTGCAGTGGAAGAGATGATGCAAAGGATAACCATGAGGAATGAGTATAATGTTCAAGCCCATGGCTTGCTGATTGAAGAAGAACAAGTTGTTGATCCAAAACATCTTCTTTCTTATCCCAGTTGTCATAGATTTGATAATGATTGTTTTATAGATCATCTTGGAGAAGAAAAGATCTGTTGATATGACATGTATGCTTGATGATGTCTTTTATACTAATGATTTGCCTCAGTTTGATCAATATGATGATGATTATGTTCTCTAAATAGAAGCTAATCTTGTAGACAAATCAACAGCTAGTTTGTGGGAGGAAGAAGTTCACTTTCAACAGCTCGAATACAATGTTCAGCCATCACATATCAGCTATGGAAATGATGAGGAAAGTGCAACAAATTTTGAAGTAAGTGAAGGATCTTTGCCTTTTTGTTTTGCTCCGTTTTAGTTCATCAGAGACAACATTCATGCAATCAGAAATCAATTGTCGACAAGTTTTGAACTGGATCATCTTGAGGAAAATGAAATCCTTGCTCAAGACTTTTCATATCCAGATTTGCAGCCCCCGAATTCCATTGATTGTCAAGTTGTAGATGAAAACTTGGAAGCTGGGACATATGATCAAATGATGCAAGATGATTTCGTACCTTTCTGTTTTGAATAATGTCAGTTTTTAAAGGAAAATTTCCATAGCACATTTTCAGTAAAGGATGAGCAGCCTATAGAAAGTCATGCATTTCATTGGAACCAATAGAAAATGGGTTGCAACAGTCTTTTCAAGTTTTTCATGATCCAATAGTTGATCCGTCATTGCTTCTTGGAGTGCCTCCCTGGTGACCTCGCAAACTATGTTGCCGATGTCGTATAGATCACCCTTTGTTAGCGTAATAGGTTTCCCATCCAATTTGGAAGCCTTGGTCTTCTTCCATGGCCCTATTCGTTCCGTCCCGTGCTACTGTTTCAATTGTGTAGAGGTGTTTCTTGGGTCTGTGCCCTCCATCGTATCGTCTATCCCATGTCTTGTGGTTAGGTTTGGTCTAGCTTGAAACGGAGTTTGGTCCAGTTTTGCTTTGGATCCTTCCGTGCCTTGATATACACATTGTGCATATCTACCTTTAAGTCTACAAAGCCATGCAGATTGTCGTATACTGTGGGGGATAGGCATGGCCATTTGTGGATCCACATCTGTATGCTTGCCTTGATGAGTATCCAAAAGATCTTGATCTCGCGGATGCACGTGGCATGCCTTGTCACCCAAAGTGACACATATTTCACTACCTCTGGCAAGTCCTGGTCAAGGGGAGGAAATTGACTGCCCCTCGGCAATTCCCCTGCAACCAACAAGATGGATAAGAGCAACCACATGTAGTGGAAGGTCTTACCCTGCTCCTGAGCCTCCTTGCAATTCATCAGGAACTCCTCGCAGAGGAACTGTGCCCTGTTGAACTGTACCGGCTCAGCGCATTGTTTAGCCAGTGTGATGACCATTGCTGGTGCCTTGTTGCCATGACATTTTCTCATCACATTTCCTGCCAGCAGCTAAGTGGCTACGTGCACCCCTTTGCCTTGAATGCTAGTAATCACATAGCCCCTTTGCTTCTTCTCCAACATGTATTTATTCTTCATGGCTTCTACGAGCACCAAGTCTCCACTTTGGCCACCTATTTCCATGGGGTCCCTTCCTGTACAAGGAAGGTTTGAAAACCTACGAATTAGCTCTGTGGTAATGGGAATTGACTCCTCTAGCCACCAATACCCCTCATGCACTAGGCAAAGCAGTTGCTTGATGATGAATATTGTGATTGGTGCTTGGTGAAAATGGGAATCCATATTAGGTGGAGTAGCCTAGCCTCCTCCACCCCACGTAGTCATTTTCGTGGTTGTAACATTGTAACTACCCCCTGCTTGCTTTGTTTCATAAGTTGGCTAGTCTCCAAATGTGGGAACTTTTCACTGTCCACGAGGTCCCAATCTTCAAATTTCATCATGGGTACGTGGCCCAAGGCTAAACCCTTAAATATAATTCCATCTAGGAGGAATGGGGTTTCGAGTGCATTCTTAACAGTATCCACATACATAGGTACTTTTTCCTTCCCTTTCTATGGAGGGACATATTTGGGTAGTTTTGCTAGAGCACGCACTGGCTGAATGTCTTCCTCCACTTCTTCATCTGGTTCAATCTCTTCTACAAAGGCCTGAAGATCCTCCTCCTCATCATCTGTCTCAATATTAACCGTCTTTCCCTTGTCTCCCATAGTCAGTTTACCAAACCGCGGATTTCACGAAGACATACGAACCGGTCCTGTTGCCTGTGGATCCTTTTGGGCCTCAGCATCTGGAGTGATTTAGGGATTTCTAGTGCATCCCCTACCAGCGGCGTAGAGCTCTGCACATCTCCCTTAATTGTTGACATCATTCTGATTAGAGAATCCTGTGTCCCCTTTGGCAATGGTTCAAACCATGGACTTGCTCTCACAACCTCCAAATTCATTAGGTTCATACCCAATTGATAACACAACAATTGAATTCTCAAAACACCAAGGGTTGTTCGGTGGAGAGCCACTTGTGATTTATAAGGATTTTTGAATTTAAATTCGACAGTTCCCCCCTTTTTCGGCTCATTAATGCGAGATTGGCAGCAATTAGCCCCAAATCTAGTTCTGACTTCATGTCTTAATTGCCCGCTACCCTCTCCTCGTTGCCTTAAATTGGACATCTTGTCATGAACAGTGACCCCAACAGTCACTTCCTAGCCTACCCACATGATAGCGCGACCCCCTGTGGGCATACATGACCCGTGTGTCATACTAATCTTGAACGCAACTTCCATGTCACGCAGCTCCCATACAGACTCGTTTATAGTCTCATGCTCTCTTTCAACTTCTTGGAGCGCTAAGACTGTGCTTCGTACAGATAGTCAGGTGATTGCACCACTAGTGCAAGGCTTCAAGTCACCTTCCAACCCGGTCAGCTAGCCTTCCTTAGTCACCCTCGCTCCAGTCAGCGCCTCACATTCTTCCTTATGTAGTGCGCTTCCTTAGTTACCTTGTCTGATAAGGTATGGTCATAGCCATGGTAGTATAGCCAGAAATTTTTGGCGACAATCTTCTAATGCGGTGGTAGGGCTATCGATAAATTGTCCTGTCCTTCTATCGATGTGTAATGATTGCGCAATTTTGGTTTCTAGTTTTTTGATATCCACATCCATTAACATGCTTTTCTAATTCATTCGTACCTGATCTTCTTCGAGTTTGCAAGGCTCAAGGTTCCCTCACTGAATGGCTTCTTGAATCTGCATATGTTCGTCCTCATGTGGCTGTATAATATCTTCGCTCTAGTCGTCGCACGTTGTCCCAATTATGGGGGTTATTACATGAGGATTCTTCTCTAATGCTATGGTCTCAACTCTGCTCATTGTCTTTGGAATCATTCCCATGCTCAGGTTCTTGTGCATGGCCCTATAGGCCCATCGAACCACTGGTTTGCGCAGGTCCCAATCAATTTGTTCCATCTAGTAAACTATGTTCATGATTCTGCATAGCTTTTCGAATGCTCCAATTTGGAATATTTGTGGTGTGCATCACTTTTCCTGCTGCCATGTCTGGTTCTAATATTTTATCCTTAGTCTAGGATGTGCTTGCGTAGTACATGTCTACACCCATTGACACAGGTGGGCGTGCAAGCTACTTTGTCCTAGCTTCCCAGTTCTCGTTCGATGTTGGGGACTTCCAAACCATAAGTGCATCCATCTTCTACATTTGTGCTAGTTTCTAATGGTATTCTGATGTGTACTCCACCATCATGTGGGTATTGCATGTAGTTTCCATTCCATCGCACCGTACCGTTGCTATTCCGGTATTGTGCTTTCAAATTTGTCTAGAAATTCATCTACCGTTATCACCCCATCATATGTTAGCAGTTCCCTTGCCTTTATCATCATGCAATGCAGTGATCTAATCATCATATTGCAATTCAGTGTGGTCCCTTTGTGCAACTGGTTCTGCCAGCGTTCTACTTCTTCATCTGAATCCGAAGTACAGGAGTTATCACGCTCCCACGAGATTCTCCCATCTACATTAGGTTCACCTGATCCTGGTCTCATGCCGTTATCTGGTAAATACAATCTAGCTCATCGTCGCTTTCATTCTTGTGCACTAGTTCAATGTAATGTGCTCCCTCAGTTGGGTCTAGTGGAACTACTACACATAGGGACTTTCTCTCGAATATCATCTTCTTCTTCTTCAGGTTAATGACTCCATTCATATCAGTGGCCCAGTCTATTCCTAGCAATGAGGGATAAGGATTGCTGTCATCAACAATCTCTATTACTTCAAAGTCCATCTATGTGCTTGCGCCTTTGATATCAATTGTTACCCCTTGCAACCTCCCCATGGTAAAAATCTTCTGTTGGTTGGCCATTTGTAATTAAATAGGGGACCACTGTAACGCGGGCCTGCCAATGCATTCCCATATCTACTTTGCTAACACATTTGCATCTGAACCTAGGTCTAAAATTACCTAATCCATTTCATACTCGCCAATCTACATTGTCAATCTCATTTCCCTCCTGGTGCATAATGCATGCTTTCCTAGTTTCCGAACTATGTGCGATTCCCCTAACCCTACGCACCTAGTAATCAATGCTTGTAGTCCCTTAATTGCCTTATTGTCGCACAACAATTTCATGCACATCTCCAAAAAGGTAGTAGGCATAGAAGGATCCATCCCTAGCTTTGGTTGATCCTTACTACCTGAAGTAGAGGCTTCCGCAAAGCTCTTCTTAGCTTCCATGAACATCTCCTTTGTGTGTTCTAAGTCAAACTCAGGTTCCTTTGCAGGAGCCTTGCAAACCCATGTATCTTCCTCGGGCTACTTCCCCTTATCCTCCCCTGTGGTTTCTTCGCCACCTGAGCCAGCCATGTGGTCCCTCGCCCATCCACCATGATCGTATGTTTGGAGGTGGGCCTCCCAAATCTAAAGGTATGCCTTGTCATTTTTAAATTGAGTATTGTAGTTTGCTTATCATGGACACTTCTGGGTATGGATTAATGGGGGGATTTGGCGGAAAGAATGGGCTAGGTCTGTGCTTCTATCCCGTAGACCCCTTTTAGGCATTAACCTTAGATTCTAGTCCCGTGGGATCTCTTTTACTGACCATTTGGTTCCAGGGATGGTATTTCACGGGAAACCCCAATTTTGGTTGCATGGTCTCATTCCCTTATCCGCTCTTATTACCCTCTTTCCATTCATTCTTACCCCATCCAATATTTCTCCCACCTGGGTCCACATTCTTCCATCAGGTCCACATAGGGTCAGCTCACACCTTCCCCTTGCCCACACCTTGGGTCATGGCCTAGAATGAAGCCTGAAGGTTGATGCAGCTAAAAAAGAAAGTTAAAAGCATATATGGCCACATTAAATGGGAAAAGTATCACAAAATGCAAAAGATAGTTGGGACAAAAAAATTTAGCATGTGGGAAAAAGCATATACATGAGCTCTACCCCGTCATCATGGCCATCACCCTAGTTCGAACGAGTTCTATGAGCCCTCTTCATCATATAGGAACCCATGATTTTCCCAACCCTTGGTGGGTGATGAACTGCCCCACCTTAAAGGGAGGAATTCACTGCTATATTTTATACATCATGCTCTAACCCCTTGAGCCCCAAGCAGTTAATTAAAGAAAATCATAAAAAGGCAAAAGGAATATAAAGAAAGGTGGAAAAATCAAGGTCGGGGCACCTTATGTACCACGATTGCTCCCTCCTACACCTTATTAACCCAAGTGTGGGCTTCCCGCTTATTAGCTACCCTTGTGCCCCAGCATGTCACCCAGGGCTGCCCCTTCTCATTCCCTACCTCATTCACCTATCTACCATATGCCACCACCTTTTGAGTCTTGACGAATGTAAAGATTCCTATATGGAAATTGAGCTTGCAATTGACGACTTTCTTTTCTCACACTTCAGAATTCTAGTCTAAATAATTATTGGAGGTGATAATTCTTATCAAACTTTAGTGGCTTGAATGAAAAGGCTGATGCTAATTGACAAGTCTATTCTCCTCATTGTCAAAGCCAAAACTCCATAGTTCACATCTTTAATGGATATATAAGCATGGGTAAGAATTACAATTGTGATTAGATAGAAAGGGCTCTGAGTCATGTATAAGTTTTATTCAAAGGTGAAAGAATGTTTTTTTCTCATCACAAATCGCATAGTGGTGTCAAGAGTTATGGAAGGTCATAGATGGAGTTACAAGTTGTGTTGGGTCAAAGATGGAGATTGTGACCTGTAAATGAATTACGACCTGTGGATGGAATTGTGACATTAGAATATCAAATATTGGAATTGCGACCTTTGGGGATATCGTAACTTGGAATTGCTCAATATGTTTTTCACGTGCAAAAAAGACATCCAAGTCACCAAATTCAAGCAAGTCACTATTTTTTTTATCTATTTTTTCTACATATTGCAGATGTGAATTGTGAGTCAAAGGAACATCCTAGTAGTCAAAAATTCATGATGTTTTCTAGGTCACATTTTCATACCTCCTATTATAGTTTTGTTGCATCCACGTAGAGAAGACATTGCATATAAAATCCATAGTAGGAGATCCTCTAGCTTTTAGTGAGTCAAAATGACTAGATCTAGAAGACTCACAAAAAGTATATTTAATGTGTTTCAAGTAGCTAGGAAAAATCCATGAAAACATATGCATTTTCAATATTAACCATGTTCTTATGATCCATAATATACATCTATTTTACCATATGTATAACTTATTCAAGCTGTAAAACTTTGAAAACTAAAGGATTCTCATAGTTTCTTTTTTTGTCATCTTAATTTTACCACAAATTATCATCGTCATTTGTCTCTCCCTTTTCCTCATTTCCCACTTCACTTTTTCTTGTTATCTCCAACTCAGAGTCATCACCTTCTTTAACATATGCTCCCCCTTTTTTCCATCATGTTGTACACTTCCATGTTTCAATGGTTCTTCTTCAAAGACCCTTGTAAAATGCATGTGTTTCTTCACTAAATGATCAACATACTTAGGAACCTTGTTTTGCTTCAAACAAATGTCAATATCCGTTGAATGGGAACATTCATTAATGAAAAATATGCATCTAACAAGATTTCCTTTGCCAAGCCTAGTATATCATAAATTTGAGTACTCCTCCATGACCTTTTTGCATGATGATTAACATGATCATGTAAATACAATAAAAGAGTGGTGTGACTAATTGTTTTCAAAGGGTCTTGCAAGAGAAGATAGAATAACTGTCGATTTCTATCATGGAAAACTCTCTCTTTCTTTGATTTCATAGGATATAGCACTAATGGATTGTTATACTTTGATGTTGCACCTGCAATGCCTCTGGAAATATATGTGTTTTTGTGTGTGTGTGTGTTGCCACGATATATGTTGCTTCCTTGATGTGTAGATCATTTTTGGGCATATGTTTCTCCCACCTTTAGGCTTTGATGAATACTAGTTAACTAATCAAGTAGTTATTTTGTACATGATGTAATAATTGTCTGAATAGATACCTATGGTGAAGCACAATCCTGAAGAAGAATGTTGGTTATTAACTCACCAAGCTTTTTATTGTCCCCCAAATCAACAATTCTGCTAGATCCACAAATGTCAATGCTACCTTGTTTTTGTTGTGTCTATATATCAGTGTATATATATATTATCCTATATATATAATTATAATACTATATAGTCTTATAATATTATATATATATTATATGTATATATTATCACAGTTATATAATATTATACTATACTATATATATATATATAATAGTTATATAATATATGATATAGTATATAACAATTCGAATACAATTATTATTTAACACTATTGAATGAATTTTACACTAAACCTTTTAAAGATGATGGTGTAATATTCGGTACTCGAGAGACTCCTTTTTGGTGCTTCGAGAGGGATTCTCCAATGGCCCTTTTGTTAATAGGTAGGCTTCTCTAGGGCATAATTACAGTGTTGGATGCATCATTATCCCAAGGTTTTGTCAAATGAAAAAATTCATTAAGTAAAACTTTGAATGATTACCCTTTGTAGCCAAATATAAAATGAACTATGGAGCATGGGATTTTACAGATTAAAATAAAATTATATATTGCAAGCATGAGGTAGCACAATAAGATGTAAAACTATAAGAGGTGTTGACAACTAAATAAATGTGACACAAATTCTTTGAATGACTAAATATGTGGACAAAAAATTATTCAACAAATTTAACCTTCAATCATACGAATGGCTTGGTGATTGAGGAATTCTTGTTATGCAACACAATTCTAATGATAATCATGCAGCTACTATGTCGAGGAACCAAATTAAAATTTTAGCTTAGATAGTGGGGGCCAAGGGAAAAACATGCATGTCATGAAGAACCTTAACACCCTATGATAGTCATAAGAACATGAACTGACATATTTCTATTAAATACCTCCTTGCATTACTAACAAGGCTTGATCTATTTTATGGATGTACACAAAGATGCTAGATTCCACCATTGGTTGACCAATTTTTGTACCCACTAGAACACCACCCAAAATTTTTAGCCTTACACCAATATTTTGGGTCACCCTTATGCTTTAGAGAATCTAGTTGTTAGGTTTTGTTTGTGAATTAGTCAAAATTTTCAATGTATTAACTACCATCAAAGCTTATGGGAGATTACTCTCACAATGCATGCTACATTTATCTGCTTGGAAACATGTTGGTTCATGTTCTTATGACTACCCTAGGGTTTGAAGGTTCTTCATGACATGCATGTTTTCACCTTGGTCCTCACTCTCTAAGACACAATTTTAATTTGATTCCTTGACATAGTAGCTGCATGATTATCATTAGAATTGTGTTGCATAAAAATACTTCCTCAATCATTGAGCCATTCATATGCTTGAATGTTAAATAGGCTGAAAAAATGTGTGTCCACATATTCAATCATTCAAAGAAATCGTATCACATGTCTTTTGGTCCTCAACACCTCTACAATTTTACAACATCTCATTCCTCTACCTCATGCTTGAAATACATCCATATATTTTAATTTGTAAAAGCTCATTCCACATAGCTTATTTATTCATTTTATGGTTGGATACATAGGGTAATTATTCATAGTTTTACTTACTCAATGAATTTTTTTATTTGACAAAACCTTGGTACTATTCGAAATACTGAGAGGGGGTTGAATTAATATTTATTATCAATTAGCATGTTGTCTTATTAGGGCTTGACCCAAGTTCAAAGGTGGTTTAGCCAAACAAATCCAGGTACTACTGGCCCTTTTGGTAACAGTCCGTGGAGTGCGGACTGAGGTCTCATCTGAAGTAGTATGGGAGGGTGCTAGAACCAGGTTTCTGCACTGTGGAGATGTCTAATGAGTTCAAGTGGTCCGCAGTTCGACCCTGCGCACACGTCACTACGTGCACTGTACTATACTTTGCATCCAAAACTGCTGCCTTCGCATAGCCCTACTCAAGGGTCGAGCATTGCTGTTATCCAAGTCCTTACTAGTATTCTATTGTTAGTTGATTAACTTAGATTATTTGTATGCATTACGTTACATTTAGCAATATAAGTCATTCATACATGTGTGCGGTAAAAATCCAGTATATTTGAAATTTACATCAACCATGCATTAATCCAAGAACAAATACATGAATTGGTAACAAACCTTTCTTTATTAATCTCCTATTCAGTTACAAACTTGACTCCACCTTGTGCACTCAGCTGCAGGGGTTCACGCACTCAGCTACGGACTACTAGGCCTCTGCGCACACAACTGCAGAGCCTTCTCTTACTCTACGACCCAAGACACACTTAGACACTTAAACTCTTTCCTCACCTCTTCGCTTCTTCTTGATATCTTTTACACTTAGAGCCTCACTCTATTTATATAATCCCATGGTCCACGGACCATGGATAGGCTGAAATTACATTTACAAGAATAAGGTGGAGAATCCTATGAGTCTATCATACATTTCACGCTTTGTGCCCACAATTCATGAAGTCTTTACAACAATATTGGGTCAAAACTTGGGCTTTGAGCCCCAAAAAATGGCTTCGGGGGGATTCCATGCCCAACAGGCCCCCAACACAAACATTGTGACTCACCCTTGAGTCACTTGGTCAGTGTGGTGATCTTGGTGCGGAGTCCCTCCAACTGTCCTCGAACTATGCTGATGTTAGTAGTGCACTGAGCCATTGCTTGTTGAATCTGTTACATCGTCTATTCTGAGACCTTTGTGTCTGAACTGTTCCCATACATCTATACTGGAATATGTTTATAGTCTTATGCCATTTTCTAGTTCCTTGGAGCATGAAGACTGTGCTTTTTCCATCTAGTCAGATAGCCGGCCCACCCATGTAAGGCTTCAAGCGGCTGCCATTCACTTTTCCTGGGAAGGGTTCTCCATTTAGTTTGACTAGCTAGTTTGCACCTCCATCTGTGACCTCCTTAACCACGTATGATCCCAGCCAATGCATTCTGAACTTCCTTGGGAATTTTTAAAACTTACTGTCATTCATCAACATTAAATCATTTACCTTGAAGGTGCGCAACTTAATATGGCGATCGTGATAGGCCTTTTCATGCTGCTTTTGTTCCTGCTGATGAAAACTACCCAAGAACCATTCCTCCTCAAGTTTTTCTAATTGCACGAGCCTTTCTTCTAGAGCTTCGTGGTCTGTCATAATTGTAAGTGTGGCTATTCATAGACTAGGTAAAATATACTCCATTGGCATGATAGCTTCCACGCTGTAAACTAACCGGAAAGATGTTTGTCTCATTAGTTTCTTGCACGTTGTCCTATAAGCCCATAGTACTGTAGGTACACACAAGTCCCAATTGTTTCATTGCATGTTGCACACTTTAGTTAGCACAGTCTCTAGTATTGTATTGAACGCTTCTACTATCCCATTGGCTTGTGGATGATACGGTGTGCTTTTCTGATGATACATCTAGAACTCTTCTGTGAGTGCGCTAATGGTTTCATTCAGGAAATGTGTATCATGATCACTCATTAATATATTCGGACATCCAAATCGGGTCAACATGTGTTCAAACAAAAAATTCGTAGCCATAGTGTTTCTAGGAAAACTAGTGTCTTTTCGATCGACTAGCCCTCTAGGATTGGTAGGTATCCTAGAAACAAACAATCAAAGAAATTTGGGATTTCTTCTATGTATGATACATAAAAGAGAGACAAAGGAACCAACCTAGATCTTCCACTTGAATCCTTGCTTGATCTCTCTCCCCCTTGACCGAGCTTGCAACTCCTCTCCTACTTATCCCACTTAGAGACTATCTGTAGAAACAAAGTAACAAAACGGCATCAAAGCATCTTGATCTATTATATCATAAGCATTTGAGAATCAGAAATACAATGAATATACAATGGCATTCACAAATAACATTATTCACAAATACACGATTGTATGGAGGAAAACTCAAAGAACTTTATTAAATATGAAGGGATAATTACAACCTAGCTGTCTGATCCAACATCATCCTCCCAGCATCAAAGACCTCTTCACCTCATGAAAAGTAAGATCACACCAACAATACAATGCTCTTCCTCAACCACAAACTATCAGCACTTCCTTGCAAATTACAAAATTCCAGCTTCTAGATCTCTCAGACGAGGGATCCATTTATAGATGTGTGCAAGGGTGTGAGTCATCTTTGGGTTTTTGATAAGTGTCATTCCACTTGTTGTTCTTGGTTCCACTTAGAAAACTTCTTTGGACATTTTTCCATCCTCACTCATTGCATCATATAGAAGGCTTCATCAGTATGCATCACACCTTGCTAGTGTAGCAGTCAGTATGCATTGCACCTTGATAGTGGAGCAGTTAGTAGGGTCCTGTTTTGGCCAGTTCTGAATGGTTGTTTAGGTGGAACTTTTGGGGAATGATGTAATCAGTTGTCATGATCCTTTAGGGTATGAAACAAAACTTTTAAGGGTTAAGGAATCCTTAGTTTATCGACATATAAGATTGGGGTGGCAGTGCCAAAATATGTCTATAACAGTTGCCCCCTAAAGCATGAAGTCGCAAATCTTTGATGTCGAGTGAAATGTTTTATCATGAGGATCCGATTTTTTTGAAACTGGAAGGTGACCTGTATAAGATATAATCCAATACATCATCATAATATAATTTTCATGATCTAGTTGAGGCAGGAATTCCCATGCTCAACTTTATAAATTCATTTCATGTACATAGAAAAGATAGTCGCCTGCTTATGCAGACTAGTGGTTCCTCAAATGTAGAGTCATCTCCCCTAGTTTGGATGACCATCTCTGTAGCTCCTGTATGCATTGATGTCCTTATATTCCTGAATATATCGAAGCTTAGATGGATGAAACTAGATCTGGGGTCTTAGATCTTGTTCAATCTTCACTCGAAGTAAAAGTCGATCCATGTGAAGAGATGTTCTGAAGTTGAACATGTAAGACATTATCTGATTACCACCAATAATGTAAGTTGTTAACAGATGCAAGAGGAATCACCTTTAATAATAACGACCCTTAAGGTACTACAGTATAAGTCATGTGGTGTGACTATATGATCCAATGTCGAACATCATGAAAAATATTTCGATCGAAGGCCAGTGATGTCAACTTGTCGCCGGAAGTGAGAAACTTGCCATTGAGGTATGCAAGCTTCAAAGTATTGAAAGGGTTGTTTCTAGGTCAACTTCTTGGATAATGAGCTGATGTTGACAAGAACTGACCCGTCATAGGAGGGCCTTAATGTATCCCACATCTACGACATGAAACGAAGCAAGTGATTTTCTGGAGGTGAAAATGATCTGACAACACAAGGTTTAGGAATGGCAGTGATGAAAAATGGAGGGTGAAGGTATTGCAGTCGATGAGGCATTAACTGGATGGTGGTTTCTCAACTGAATGACTTCTCTTGAACATATCCATGACACTGAGATGGATTAGTAGTTTCAACCCCAATAGATGGATGGTACGGAATACCAATGGTGAAATGAATGGTGAACGGAATAACCCAACCCGACTCAATCAAGGTGACGAAGTGAAAGTGTCATGTTCAAGAGCGACCTGCTACCATAAAATTCTTCAAGTTTTCTTCCCTTTTTTCCTCAGTCATTGCTGACCAGTACCTCTTTATTTTTGTCAATATTGAGGAGGATAACACATGATTTTCCTATAATTTTCCCTTTGGCCAAACCCGTCACTACATTTTAGCGAGTCTAGCGACAGTGAAACTCATTCTTGCCTAGGTGGACAAGTTCATTGCTATTGTTTTAACGAGTTTAACGATAAAGACAACTCGGTCCTTTTCATGTTTAGAGAGTTTGAAAAGGGATGAAAGGAAACTCCAACAGTTATTTTTCGTAGCATAATCCCTTAAGTCCGAAAAGGGATAAATAATACAAAAGGGATGACTTTTCGATCACTTTAGTAAGCCGAAAAAGACAAGTGCTCGAACTTTTTCATGAGATAATCCCTCCGATCTGAAAAATATTAAAATGTATAGGAGGGATGGCATTTTGATTACTTTAAAGAGATGGAAAAGCCAATAGCTCGACAATATATTCATATTTAATGATTCTGAAAAGAGTTCAAAGGAGACTCTTTTGGGAGGAACGAGTGGCGTTTAGGGTAGAAACTGGTTCTGGGTAAGCTTGGAACTTCTCAAAACATGGTGATGTGAAGAGATTAGCTAACAAGACCACTCATTGTAGCTATTCCTCAAAAGGATAAACAATCAAGTGGAAGTGTATGATCGGCCAAAAGGATGGAGGTGATGGCAGGAACACAACCAAGGCTCAAAAGGCTGATAGCATGGCAATCACAAAGGTTATTTGCTGAAGGTGGGTTCATTTTTTAACGAGCTTGAACCGTGGGGAGCTATGCTCATTGGTAGGTTTATTTTTTAACGAGCTTGAACCATGTGATAACATATGCTTAGTTTTTGTTTTTCTTTTCATGTAAGCTAGAAATGAGAAAACTAGAAAAGACAAAGCTAGAAAAAACTAAAAAGCTAAGGAACTACTGAGGTTAGGTAGGATAGTTTCATTAGCGTTTAGACAAAACACTTCCTTTGCTTTGTCTGTAGAGCAGACAAAGGTGAATGGTGTGTTAGACCAATCACCTAACCTAAGAAGTTAAAAAGCTAAAAAACTAAAAAGCTAAAAAGCTAAAAGGCTAGAAAATGAAATTGAGAAAAGTTGCATGCCCCAGCATGATGAAAAGGAGATTCTCTTAGTAACCATATGGAAATCACTGTGGTTAAGTAGGATGGTTTTTTTCAGCGATTAGACAAAACACTTCCTTGGAAAACATAGTAACAAAACACTTCCATGGCTTTGTCCACATAGTGGACAAAGGTGAATGGTGTGGGATGGCACTTCCAATCACATAACCTATAAGGAAACTTATCTTTTCAGCTGGGTTTGTCTCAAAATAGACAAGGGTGCATGCCCCCAAGGTTCATTACATTCACTAGACTACTCCTAGCAATCAAGTGGATGGAATGAAGATTGAAGAGACATTCTTGATGGAAAAGGACCATTTAGGGATGATGATCGACTTGGAGCTATGCTTGAACTAGGGAATGAAAGCTGGTCAACAATGACAATTTTGCCTTCATGTGAGAAAAACATCACTCGAAAGAGTGTTGAAACAATAGTTTCCATGTTATAAACATAGTCATGTCCAAGGGGTAGATTGTAATCTAATGGTCCTTGGACTACCATCACGTTCAAGTGAATGGTTTTCCTTCTCAAAGTTATGGGTAACTTAAGGAGGATCCCTAACGGTCGATAGCTTCCTTTGTTGAAGCCTAACAAATTGTGTATGACAGGCATAAGTGATGGTGAACCAAGTTCTTTCCAAGCAGTTGAGGAAAGGATACTCACTGATGCCCCTTCATCTATTATAGTTCCAGACACAATAATTTTGTAAACTTGTACTATGATTCCGAATGGTACATTAGAAGGAATGTGAGATCTTGCTAGTCGATTCCAATCAAAGGAAGTGTCTAGACTACTTGGAGGGGGTACCAAATAAATGGTTGAACTAATCCCTTAAGTAGCGGGAACTGGGGGAATCTCTTCCTGTTGTGAAGGAACAGGTGGATTATCCCCAAGTTCATCAGACTCTGAAGTGATAAAAATATCTTGAATGATATCGTTCTTACGGGAAGGGTATGATCTTCTGAAAGTAATACTAGGTTGATTTCCATTTCGACTTGTTGACTTTGGTTTGGTATGGACTTAGAAGATTCACTTTCAATGATAGGTGTTTTGACCAACGATTGAGTTATGTCAGTCAGATTTTCAAATAGTAGAGGATTTGGGGAGAGCTTCCTGTATCCAGGTGGAAGTCATTGCGGTGAAGCAGGACGGTTATGCAAGACTCCTTTGGCTTCATCCAAAAAGGGACAACGGGGAAGGGTATGATCACCTTCACATAACTTCCATGGAATTTGGACCTTTCTTTTCGGCCCATTATTACTAGTTGATGGTGTGGTGTCAACGTTATCATCAGAGGTTGATGAAACTGTTTGGTGCGAATGTGGGGACCATTCTCTCAAGATCCGAGGAATTCACGGACATTCTCGGTGAAGATGGTCTCCTCTACAAATTATGCATGGATCTCTGGGTTTAAAAATCTTAGTGTGCAGATTTTCACCATATGCTGCATGGTTGCCCCGTTGCTTAACTGACGTCTTTTTCTTCTCCTTCCCTTTCTTCTTCTTCGCAGTCACTTGTTTACTAGCATCACTATTTTCACCAAGTGAAGAGGAAGAAGGGGAGGGAGAAACAAACGAAGAAGAAGGTCAAGGGTAAACTTTAGTATCAACTGGTTGCTGATTTGATTGCTGAGGAATCACAGTATTTTGAATGATCAAGGTTGAGAATAGCCATACTAGTAGGCCAATTGTGATTCTTGGAAGGGACAATGTAGCCATATACGGAGCACCAATATTTCTCCAAGAAGAAAATGGACTAGGATTCCCTTTGAAAGGGGTTCATTGATTGGTAGACTCCATTATCTCAACCTAAGATCAACAAAGGAATAGGGATGTTATTCCGAATTGAATAAATTTTAAAGATGCTTTGACACAACTTTGCTTTTTCAATTTTTAAGAGTCGAGAAAAAGCTAAATATGACTCTATTCCCCTTCGATTTTTAATGAGCCTAAAGTGACAAGTGCTTAGATGGACCTTTTCTTTTAAGGAGTAAAAAATGAATGAAAGTGACTACTCTAGAAATCTACATAGAGGTATTACCAAACCAATTGCAAAACTGCAATATACACCTTGGTGATAAATTAAAGAGAAATTACCAAGGACTTATGTATGGCAGTAAATCTTCCCGAATGCTGTGTTTAGTGCATTGCGATTGATAGGGTGGTAGACACAACTTCCTATGGATAAAGGATGTAAGCCTATTGTGGTCTCCCAATATATTCTCGATGGTATGGGGAGCACAAGTCTGTGCTAGCACTTGTCATATCAAAGAGGAGGAATCACCCAATCTTCAATGAAAATGATAGTTACTAGATTTTACGACGTTGGAACACATCTCTAGCCTAGACCTCTAGATGTGTTGCATTATGTTCCAAAGCGTTATTAGGTTCATTGAGATTTATTTTAGAGTTGATCTTGTTTAAAATTTTGTCTTTTAAAGGTTCACTGCTTGATGTTGATTTGAAATTCATAAAAATGAAATCTACAATGATAAGCAATCGTTGTTTGTTTTGATCAATGAAAATCTTAGCTACTAGGGAAAGAAAGTTACGATTCTTTCAAACAAAGAGCAAAGAGCACACTCTAAATGCACTTTCCTAAATCATTTTTCACACACAAGCTATATGCAAATGCAAAATGCATGTATTTTTTTTGTTCCCTTAATGTGAGAAATGCCAAAAAGGAAAACTAAGTATAGATCTGAAATATTTCACTCAAACCGACATTTAAACAATTTCTTTTTCAAAATAGAAAGGAAGACTGAACAACACTTTTCAATTTCGAATAGAAAACGCTTTCAACACTTCGAATAACAACAAATCAAATCAAATACATGACAAATAGTTAAATCGACTATTTAGAGAAGGGAGACTTGATGACACTTCTCTTTTTGACACAAAATGATAGTTATGACACTTTTGTACCAAAACGAAAAATTGATTTAAGCAACTTTTCGACAAGGGTTTGTAAATTATGGAAAAATACATAAACAAATTTACTATTCCTAATCAATGGAGGCTGATCTATGTAATGCAAGAAAGCTTCAAAAATGAGGTATTGTTCATAAGTAGCAAATCAACTAAAAAGAGTTGAAAATAAGGACAAAAAACCCAAATTTTAAGGAGGGAAATAGGCTCAGTCAGTCATCGCACATGGGCTTCACAAAAATAGGAATGAATCACTCTTTTCAAGCTTGGGAGGTGCGATGCATACTGGTTGATAGTGGCAGATAGTGCGATGGGCCAGGGAGCACAACTGAAGTGGGTTTTGGCTCAAATTTGCAGCTGATTTTAGTGATTTATGTTGAGCTATGATGGACAACAAAGAGAAAAGTACAGAGGAATGATCTTGGGAGGTTATTGAACTACCATAAGGGCATCTAAAATGCTTGTAACTCAGATGTTTAGTTCATAAACTAAACCGGAGATTGATTGAAGCAACATTCTTCTACCATGCACTTGTATAGCAAGAGAAATTCGAAGGCTATCTGGCTAACTTCAAAATCCATCTATAGTTTATAAAGAAAACAACAATAACAAACAATCATCTATTCATTCCCCAGTGGAGTCACCATTTTGTTTATGGGAAAACTAGTGTCTTTTCGATTGACTAGCCCTCTAGGATTGGTAGTTATCCTAGAAACAAACAATCAAAGAAATTTGGGATTTCTTCTATGTATGATAGATAATAGAGAGGTAAAGCAACCAACCTAGATCTTTTTCTTGACTCCTTTCTTGATCTCTCTCCCCCTTGATCGACGTTGCTACTCCTCTCCTACTTATCTCACTTAGAGACTATCTGTAGAAAAAAAGTAACAAAACACCATCAAAGCATCTTGATCTATTATATCATAAGCATTTGTAGAATCAGAAATACAATGAACATACAATGGCATTCACAAATAACAATATTCACAAATACATGATTATATGGAGGAAAACTCAAAGAACTTTATTAAATATGAAGGGAGAATTACAACCCAGTTGTCTGATCCAGCATCATCCTCCCAGCATCAAAGCCCTCTTCACCTCATGAAAAGCAAGATCACACCAATAATACAATGCTCTTCCTCAACCACAAACTATCAACACTTCCTTGCAAATTACAAAATTCTAGCCTCTAGATCTCTCAGATGAGGGATCCATTTATAGATGTGTGCAAGGGTGTGAGTCATCTCTGGGTTTTTGATAGTGTCATTCCACTTGTTGTTCTTGGTTCCACTTGGAGATTTCTTGGATCTCTTACTCATCCCTGGGCAAATTGAGTGAGACAAGTGTCATAAGAGAAGTTTCTATAAGATTCCATGAGCATTCACTTAGCAAACTGCTTTGGACATTTGTCCATCCTTGGTCATCACACCCTATAGAAGGCTTCATCAATATGCATCACACCTGATAGTGGAGCAGTCAATATGGTCCTGTTTTGGCCAGAATGATGTATTTAGTTAACCATGATCCTTTAGGGTATGAAACAACACTTTTAGGGGTTAAAGAGCCCTTAGTTTATCGACATATAAGATTATGGTTGTAGTTCCCAAATATTTCTATAACACATAGTAGTCGTGAGGTCTTTGACCAGCTGCGCTTCCGCCCATCGTGTCAGGTACTTAGTCGCGGTGATGATGTAGTGTGTGCCCATTTTTCCCTGAGGCTTGATAGGTCCCACAAATTATATTTCCCATTTCTTGAATGGCTGTAGTGTCATTTGTGAATTCAATGGCATCTCGTCCTTGTGTGATGGTTTGCTGGTCCTTTAACATATATTGTAGGCCTTACAGTGTGCTTTCGAATCCTAGTGAAGGGTTGGCCACCACAACCCTATGTAAAGAATCTTTTGTGCGGTTGCTTGTCTTACATAGTGTCCTCCTGTAGTGCCCCCATGTGCTTCCATGAGGATATGACTTCATTCAAATCCAGGTATGTACCTTTGTAATATCTCATCATTTCCCATTTTGTATCAGTGCCCCACGATGATAGAAAAATCCACCACATGCACCACCAATTCCTTCTCCTGTTACACAGAGTATTCCTTTGGTGCAGTCCCTATTGTCGGAAAGTGGAGTATATATTCAAAGTTCCTATCTACGACGTGTAAAACAAAGAGTTGTGCATTAGGCAATCCTTCCTCCAAGTTAGTAGGTTCCTCTCCTGTCTCAATAGGCGACAAGTGATCTGGTCCTATGTTCAGGCATCCAAGTTTTACCATGACCTCAATGTCATATTCTTGGAACAATAAGAGACACCTACATTCACGTGCCCCCAACATAGGCTTATTGACCAAGTACTTTAGTGTAGAATGGTCTGTATACATTTTGAAATGTCCTCCTAGCAAGTAGTGTCGATATGTTTGGAGTGCATACACCATCACCAACCCTTCGTGCTTGGTGGTGGAATAATTCTTCTCGGCTTTGGACAATATTCGACTTGAAAATGTGAAAGGGTGATCCAAGCCTTCCCCAGCCTCCTGTGTGAGCACTGCTCCTAGTGTGATACATGATGCATCAACATGGACATGAAAATCCACATCCCATTTTGGGAAGACTAGGATTGGAGCGGAGGCCAATTTCCCCATTAGGACATCCAAGCTCTTGATGCAATCATCATTCCAGCAAAATGCAACATCCTTTTTCAATAGTTTCTCCATCAGCACGGTGATTTGGGCATTGCTTTTGATGAACTTTCTATAGTATCCAATGTGTCCCAAGATGGCGCAAAACTATTTAACACTTTGCAGTGCTTCCAAATTTAGAATTATGGAAATATTCACAGGGTCCACCATCAGTCCCTATTTGTAGACCACATGTCCCAATAGGTTCCCAAAGGGAACCAGGAATGTACACTTCTTAAGGTTCAACGTAATCTGGTGTCATCGACAAGTATTCAGTATCAAGCATAAGCTTCCTACATGGTGCTTAATCATTGCGAAGATATTCTAATCATCCAGATAGACCTCCAAGAACTTGTGGATGTATTATTTGAATGCAACAACAATGATGTGTGAAATGATGGCTGGCGTGTTCTTTAATCCAAATGGCATAACGGTGTATTGAAAGCATCCCCATTCCATTGCAAAGGTTGTTTTTCTCCTATCTTCCATTGCGATCTTGATCTGGTGGTACCCCGAGAACCCATCCATGAACAAGTATGCTTCTTATATACCAAAATTTTCCAATACTTCATCTATGAACGGTGTCGGCAATGGGTCGTGTGCATAGGCATCATTCAGCTTCCTGAGGTCCACACATATTCTTATTTTTCCCTTCTGTTTTTTCTCATGTACTACCATAAGACTCACCCAGTCTGATTCTTCCACTGGCTCAATAATTCTGGTTGCGAGCATTTTCTCTAGTTCTACGTGAACCTTTTCCTTATACTTCAGATTCAAGTGGTAAGGCCTCTGCTTAACTGGCTTCACATCAGGTTTTAGGGTGATCTTCATCATCCCTAAGTTGCCAATGATCCCTTTTAAGTCCATAATATTGGTCGGGAATAAGTCTTGGTACTTGTGAAGTAACTCAACGACCTTGTCCATTGGGGCATCATCCTAATAGTCACTGAGAATTGCATACTTTGGCTCATCCTCCATCCTAATGTTTACCTACTTCATTTTTAGCGACGCGGAGATGTCAAGATCTTCAATCAATGATACTAGAACCTCGCAACAACTTTCAGTTTCTGGAATGTTAATTTTCTATGGATCCTCCTCATCCTCCTCAATATTTACATTGTAACACTCTAGCACACATCTCAACTGGATCGCCCATTCTGGCTGAAGCACTTCCATTGGCTCCTGGGGTATTTTAAAGATAGCTGATTTTATGGCTTGTAGTGCATCATCAAAAATATCCCACCAATGATCTTCAAAGGTTAAGGTTAACATGAAGCCTTCACGCAAGATATCCCATTTGCTCATGCCATGGCAGAGCTCTGTCTCAATATACCAATTCATGGGTATGACATCTAGGGTAAAACAGAACAAATGCACCCATATAGGTTGTGTCTCTTCCCCATAGACCTTGGTCCATTTTGCGAGGTGTGCATGTGGATCATCCTATCTGTCATACTTGCCTGTTAGCCACATCTGTGGTTTCCCAAATCATAGGCACATCATCCTTCTACATCCCTGCCAGGCCTTAAAATTCCGTTGGTGCGTACGCCACCACCTTGTGAGCCTAGCATGCAGTGCCCATTTCAGAGCGTTGAAATTCTGCTCTTACAGTACTTCTCTTTCAAATTTGTTCAATAAATTCATCCACCGCAGTCAGTCCATCATACATAGGCAGATCTCTTGCCTGTGTTTCTACATAGCGTAGTGACTTTATCATCATGTTATAATTGAGTGTGGTTATATCATGTAACCAATTCTACCATTGTTCTATTTCCTCATCTGAATTTGATGTGTAGGATTTTTTGTGCTCCCACAAAATCTTGCCATCCACTGTAGCATTCACCCAATCCTATTCTCGAATAGTTATCTTTAGATACATTCCAGATCATCATTGTGCATTGGATCTATGTAGCGTGATCCTTCTGGATGGTCTAAAGGTACCACTATGCACAATGACCTTTTATCAAAAATCATTTTGCGCTTCTTTAGATTTATCACTCCATTCATATTAGTGGCCCAATCTATTCCCAGTAGTGTGGGATAGGGATTGTTGTCATAAAAAATCTCTATCACTTCTAAATCTACAAGCACACTCGCACCCTCGATATCTATCGTGATTCCCTACAATCTTCCCATCGGTAGGATGTTTTGTTGGTTCACCATTCTCAATTGAATAATAGATCATTGCAACGTGGGCCTCCTCATGCATTCTCATGTCTGTTTTGGAAGAATGTTCGCATCTGACCTAGATCCAAAATCACTTGATCCATGTCATATTCCCCAATTTGTGTAGTGAATCTCATCTCCCTTCTTGTTCACGTTGTGTGCTTCCCAAGCTTCCAGACTACATGCGGTTCCCCATATCCAGCACATCTAGTCATGAGTTCTTGTAGTCCTTTCATAGCCTTGCAGTCACATAGCAACTTAATTCATGTTGCAACAAAGGTAGTAAGCATTGATGGGTCCATCTCTGGTTCTCGTTTGTCTTTACTACCTAAAGTGGAGGCCTCCGTGAAGCTCTTCTTAGCTTCCATGGATGTCTCCTTCGTGTGCTCCAAATCGAACTCTAGTTCCTTTGTTGGAGCCTTGAAAACTCAAGCACTCTGTTCCGACTGCTTACCTTTGTCATCTCCTATCGTGATACCGCTTCGAAGAACAATGTTTACATTCTGGTCCTCCTTGCGTGGGTCAAACCTCATCATTTGTAGGTTCTGAGTCAGGGGAGGCTGGAGTATTCCTTTATTGCACAACCTTGTTATTAGTGTGGGGAAATCCTCTGTCTCATGATAAAACTGGGTACAATATAAACATGATGCTCTCATCAGATTTGTACAATTGTGGCCATAATGCCCTGGCCCTTCGCAATTATAACAAAGTAGCTATTCACGACCCCTTCCTGGTCCCATTCCACCTCGACCTCATCCACGCTCCTAAAACCCAATGCATGCCACTACATTTTGATCAAGGGATCATGTTTCAGTCTGAACCCTGTAGGTAGGAGTCTGATCCATCATCATTTCATAACTTCTATAGGTATGTTCATCATGGCCTACTTAGCTACAAAAATTACAGAATAACTATTGGGACATCTATGTATACTTCTATAATAGATGACAATTATCTGTAGCATGCTTCCCTCTTATTTGACAAATCACACACCATAACATAGGTGCCGTGCTTGATCTGACTTGTGCCTCTGGTCTCAATGGCATTGGCCCTCCTCCCACTAGGTAGTTTACGAAGATTAGACAATGGTCCTTGTCATGTCCCTGTCCCTTGCATTTAATGCACCATAACTCCTCACGCACCTCTGGCCGAGTTGTCCTATCTTTTTTTAAAATTTGTATTTCAAGACACAAACTTTTCAACTGCACGTGGATCTGTTTCACTCCCAGGCTAGGATCGTGTGTTGGGGTCTCGTGCATCCTCATTGTAATCTCCAAGCCTTTTGCCTGAGTAGATAGCTTCTACTGTGATAGCGTGGTCCTTAGATGCGGTGTTATTGACACTACAAACCATGCACAGTGCTACCCATTTGTCAAGGTCATGTTGGCTTCACGAATCATACCCTTCAGTCTTTGATCCAGCTCCTAGGGGGTCTCGCCTAAAAGCATCGTGATTTCCTTAAACCCAGTAATCGACTGTGTCTCTAATTTTGGCATGCTAAATTCCTTGTTTAGCGCAACTTGGATATCTACAATCCTCATGTTTGGATTGTCATTAGAATGCTTAATATACCACGTCATTGTGTGATCCTGTAACGTGCTTACTAGTGTCACCTTTATGTTGTCATCCGTGACTCCTTGTGCTTCCCATACAACCTTCATCATGAACCAAAATTGGTTAGGATCTTCGTTCCCTACCCCTTTGAACACTATCAACTTTATTGCACTCGTGATATTGAACTTTGGTAGTGGTGGAGGTGGTGTGGGTGAAGATGGGGGTGAAGATGGTGAAACTAGTGGTGGTGTAGGTGGAGGTGGTATGCACGGAATTCGTGGCCTTATTAGACTGATGACACTCCTTGGTGAAACCTTCGTGAGCTCTTCCTTGCTTTCTCGCCAAGGTGAAATCAAGGGGCTAGTTTCTCTCTCTACACTACCTTCATTTATACAGATCCTACCACTTCACGTAGCCCCAAACATCAATTTATTCGCATAACCTAATTTTCACACAGTAGCATTTTAATCCAAGGGTTCTAATATTTAGTGTACTTACCCCGTGGTTCTTTAAGGAAGCGTTGTTTCACCTCACTATAGCTGACTGAAGTATCTACCGCGAACTCAGTGATAAACCCTCCTATAATTCGATCAAGCCAATGATCCACAGTGTGTGTGATCTTATATCTTTCGATGCTTCTAGCCTGCGCACCAACTCTAGAGTCCACACAATCGGTTTGTCGAGCCTACACCTTCCTTGGTTGTTTTATAGCTTTGTGATCCACTCGTACAAATCAAAGGGGAAGGATGCAGAGAAACTTTCATGGCTTTCTGTATAAAAGTAGCACTCTAACCACTGTTCCTTCGATACTCGCAGATTCCTATTTTCCTGCACTGCGAACTCGTGAATTTTTCTGTCCAACCACCCTTCAATTTCTTTCTTTGTTGGATTCCAGTGACATGACATTAGGATTCTCTTAAGCAGATCCCGGTCTCGGCAATGGAACCATTTGTTTGCCTATTGGGGCTTGACCCAGGTTCAAAGGTGATTTAGCCAAACAAATCCCAGTACTACTAGCCCTTTCGGCAACAGTCCACGGATCGCAAACTAAGGTCTCACCTGAAGTAGTATGGGAGGGTGCTAGAACTAGGTTTCCGCACCTTGGAGATGTTTGATTAGTTCAAGTAATTCGTCTCTACGTGCACTATCCCATATCTCGTAGCCAAAACTGCTGCCTTTGTGTAACCCTAATCGTGGGTTGAGCACTGTTGTTACCCAAGTCCTTACTAGTATTCTGCTGTTAGTTGATTAAATTAGCTTATTTGTATGTGTTAAGTCACATTTAGCAATATAAATCATTCATAGATGTGTGTGTAGTAAACAACCAATATATTTTCAATTTACATCAACCATGCATTAATCCAAGAATAGATACATGAATTGGTAACAAAACCTTTCTTTATTAATCGCCTCTTCAGTTACAGACTTGACTCTGCCCTGTGCACTCAGCTGTAGGGGTATGCCCACTTAGCTACGGACTACTAGGCCTCTGTGCACTCAGGTGTAGAGCCTTCTCCTACTCTACGAACCAAGACACACTTAGACACTTAAACTCTTTCCTTGCCTCTTCGTTGCTTCTTGCTATCTTTTACATTTAGAGCCTCGCTCTATTTATACAATCCCATGGTCCACAAACCATGGGTAGGCCGATATTATATTTACAAAACTAGGGTAGACAACCTTGTGACTCTATCATACATTTCCCGCTCTGCGCCTGTAATTCGCGGAGTCTTTACAACAATATTGGGTCAAAACTTGGGCTTTGAGCCCCAAAACATGCCTTGGGGGGATTCCATGCCCAACATAGTAACTTATTGATCTTTTTAGAAGTTTAATTAATATTTAACATTAATTCAAAGCATAAACAAATAATAGACAATAGACAGCTGAATTTTTAGGTGGAAATCCCTATGGGACAAAACCACTAAATGCTTTTCTAATAATTTTGAGCACATCAAATGCTTTAGATATAACTAAAATGGAAGCCCAAACTCCCCATTAATGTAGAAAAGCATTTAAATTTCTATCTCGAATGGGATATACACTCCAACACCTTGGTTTTATCATGAACTGCTGAAAGTATGCTTCAACACCCCAACAAGCTTCAACTTTCCCTAGCACCAACCTACCACCTTGAAGTGTTTTCGGAAACCAACCTAAATTTGAATTCAACCTCCTACCTAGCACCACCCAACCATCATAAAATCGATAATTAATTTAATAACTACTGTGGGATCCTGTACCATGGACAATGACCCACTTACAATGAATATACTTCTGCAAATTATTGCAGACTCCCATGCTAGGGATAATGAACCAATTACAATTATTTGCAAAAAAATCCTTTTATGCATGTTTTACTTTAGAAGTACATTAATACTCATATCATGAAACACTTGTACTAATAACTACACCTTGAAATGAACTAAAATCCAAGTGAACAAATCTACCTTTGATGAGGATATCCTGTAGCAATTAATTGGCAATGATGAAGCTCTCTGTGTTGATAACGTATTGCAGTCAGATACAAATTCTTCTACAAATGTTCAACTTTTTTCATCTAAGGAGAATGCCACTATATACAACAACTTTGTCCTTTCACTCAGAAACATCAAGGCTATCAAGTATAACATTACTATTGTAAGGAAGTGATGAGACTTTGACACTTATATCATAGTCTAGATACCATGAGATATTCAACACTATCTTCTACTGTAAATGTACTAAAAAAAATTTGAAGTCCTTACTCGAAGAAAATATTATGAGATATTGTTGCTACAAAATTTGCAAGTTGTGTCACTTCAGAAGTACTATGATGAGCCATCTTTCAAGGTCAGGAATCATTTACATTTACATTCAATGTTATCACTGGTTATATTAGATTGGCTTAGTGACTTCAATCAAATTGGCTTCACTTTCAGCTTCGTTGTATATGGGTTAACATGTCACTATAGGTTTGTGATTGTGCTGAAAACAATAGTCATGATCATTGTTTATTCATTTTAGCATATTCACAAGTCTACAAGGTGATATAGATTCAAGAAGAGTTGCAGAGCTAAACCAATAACAATATCCTTCACATATTTTAGGACTAGATCATGAGATAGGGTCAATCAAATTGTCTCCATAGTCAAATGCAGTAGATCTGCCAGACTTTATTTCTTCTTAAAGGTAGGTCTAGGACTCAAAATGAAAAAGTCAAGAAGTCACAAAGGTATTTCAACTCATAATTATTGATCTTCTAAGGGAGCTGCAGGAATGGAAATGTGTTAACAGAAAAAAAAATCTTGGTTCCTTTAAAAGATTACTATCTTGTAACAAAGAATCCCTCCACTAAACATAGATGGGCCTTACGTCAAATATTTTTTTTTACATTATGTTAAAAAGGATGCCCTAATGACAACCAAATATTATAGAATGTGACACAGTTGCTTCAAGTCTTCAATTATATTTCAAGCCCATGAAAAAACAATCCCAAACGACTCCCATAAAATGTGCCAATAAACCCTTTGTTGTCAATTCAAAATTAACCCTGTATAAAGAGAACATAGATTTTATCCTTCATTGATATTCAAATCATAGAGAAATATGCATGTGATCTTAGAATATTATTCCATAATGAGGGAAAACATACAAGAATAACTTAGCACGGAACCTTTGATCTCCACCTACAATAATTTGCTCATTCAATCCCTCAACAAGCCAAACAAAATCAAACCCTAGCCTCTTCATTTGATTTGTCTTTTCTCCACATGGATGAGTATAATCTCAAAGATAGATTACTCAAAATATATTCATCAAGTGAATACCTTAAAATGGAGGTCTCATCCATTTTTTATAGCTTTTGGAGGGGCTCATATATGTAGTCATATTTCGTTTTGGAGAGAGAGAGTAACCTTTTGAAATTCAAATTAGTTGAAGGGAAAAACACCTTTGTAGGTTTTAAAATTTTGAACTATAAAACCCTCATATGACCTTGATTTGAGAAACAAATATTCATAACTATCCTTTTTCCAAATGCTATTTTAAGACTTGGTGAGGGGATTTATGGCATGGTCATTTGACTTCGCCAAGGAAAAGGTACCACATCATTACCATTTACAGTTTATGCCCACAAGTTGGGGGATTCAACTTCAAATGAGAATATATCTCAAATTGTGTAATATTCCTAATTAGCCATGGCTAATTGGAGTATTCGATTTTGCTCAATTTTTCCTTCTATAGTTATTAATAAATAAAAATGTGAGAAAAGGGGGGACATAACTCACTTTTTAAATAAAGTCACTCCCTAGTAGCACAATGTTGTGACTTAAAGGGGGAGCCAATGGGGCCAAAGGACCACGTAGAGGAGGGGCCCACGTAGACACTTGGAGGGACTGCACAGATGGATAGGAGCACGTGGCAAGAGGGAGGCTACATTAGAGGAGGTGGGCCTTAGGGTTGAGATAGGCCAACGCTATAAAGGAGAGAGAAGCCTCCTCATTTTAGCATTCGATTATGTGAATTTGAGCTAGTCACTTCGACTTAGAGCACGATGGCTATTTAGCCTGTCTGCAGCACTGTTTAGTGCATTGAGTGTCTTCATTTGGAGATCTCACCCTTAGCCACGGGAGACTTTGAGTGCCTACTCGGGCAAGGTAGCTTTTAGCAGTCTTTTGCAGGAGGATCAATTTTTGGAATTGAGGAGGAGCTGAGAATTTTGATGACTGCACAGTCTTGAGAGAGGATGACATAGTCTTTCTGGGTAGCAGTTTTGGATTGGGGTTTTGTGGAAGATTTGAGCTAGGAGATTGAGCAGGGGATCAACCTTTGCATATTGGAGGATTTTGGCAAAGTTTCGGGTAGAAATTTGGAGGGTTATA
Organism: Pinus taeda; assembly: GCA_000404065.3. Classification (NCBI taxonomy): domain Eukaryota; kingdom Viridiplantae; phylum Streptophyta; class Pinopsida; order Pinales; family Pinaceae; genus Pinus; species Pinus taeda. Next base: position 113,196 of record APFE031312202.1, on the reverse strand, counting down.
TTCAGTGGCAGTGTAGAGCCTTGAGGGATTGCGTGGATCCTCAAGGGGGTGATTTTCGGGGGTCAGCCATTTTGGAAAAGCTTTATGGGCTTTTCTGGGTTTATTGAGTAGAGACAGATTCCAGAGTTTTAGCATTTCTGAGGAGGGGAACAACCCCAAATCCTGATTTGGTTCCAGCAGTAGCAGCAGCACAACAATTCTTTGGCAGCTTGGATGCAGTTCAGAGAGAAGTCATTTCCTTACTATTCTAAGCGTATTTCTTGACTTGCCTTGAGCAAGTCGAGGTGCTATATTTCTGATCACCTCCTATACTCATTCCATTACTCAGTATAATAAAATGGCTTAGAATTTCTCTCTACATTTCTTGAGTACCTGCTTGTATTCCGTGTTTATATTATTGTATGTTGAATTACAATTATTTGCATCACTTTGAGCTTCCCGGCTACTACATCACTTGTGTGTTATTTGGTTGGAGTTTACTGGGGTTTAGGGTATATCCCTAAAATGGGATATTACAGAGGCATCAGAGCATAGATCTGGCTCAGTCTATGGAGCTAGCAGTCTATGACACTGAGGGAGAAATTCTACATCTGTTACAGAGGTAGGAAATATAGAGATATTGACCGTAGGTTGGAGAACACCTACGGAGAGGGAGATTGTGTTCGGGTGGTGGACGCAAAAAATGAGGAGCCTATGGTGGACGCAGAATAGAAGGAGCCTGTGGTGGACATAGAGCAGGAGGATCGGATGGCAGATGAGGATGGGAAAATATTTGTGGACATGCTCCTCAAATCATTGTAGGATCTGTCGAGGCAAATTGAGGTGATAGGGAAGAGATTCATGGCAGTGGAGGCTAGGCAATGTGAGAACCCATGGGTTTTCCAGGTTGGTGAGGGATTGGGTATATCCCACCATTTTCCAGAGCAGATTGGGTATATCCCACCATTTTCCAGAGCAGGGTGCCACTCAACGTGATACTACTCAGCAGATGGCCTCACATGCCCCTACACATTCTACCATGCCCACTTTCTTAAGAGCAGACACGGGGGCTGCACCTAGCAGGAGGTAGAGCCTGGTCATATGGGCGATTATTTTGCAGAGTACTAGGCCTATGGGTAGGAGTTCAAGGATGCTCTCTCATTCAGAGACTTTGTTTAGCTCTAGCGAGATAGTAGACCCCGCAACCATCATAGAGGACACCGAAATTATCACGATGGAGACACCCACCGCATAGCTAGTAGATTCCACTTGCCTACGTTTGATGGTTCATCAAATAGTTCAGCAAGGTCTTAGGTGGAGAAGTTGGACATCTATTTCCAACTTAACCAGATGTCGGAGGCAGAGGCCATCAAAGTGGAAACATTACATTTAGATGGTGAGGGCCAAGATTAGTGGTTCCATGGGATGGTTACACTCGGACATTCCACAATGATGACATATGATGAGTTCACTAGGAGATTGATGGAGAGGTTTGACTGGAGGGATCTGGAACAACACTTTGTTGAGTTGACGAGGCTCAAACTGACTGAGAGCCCAGAGACCTACATTGCAGACTTCTTGAGGGTTTCAGTGATAGTGCCAGATCTATCCATGGCATGGAGGATCTACATGTTTGTTGAGAGGATAGCAAAGCTGCTTCGAGGTCTAGTCAAATCAACTAGACTAGCCACACTCCAGGATGCTATTAGTAGGACCCGGGACTTACAGGACGCCTTACCCAGGACCCGGACACCTTACCCCCAGAGACAGGCTTTCCAGCCTAAGGGGAAGCATGTGAGGATTCTGCCTTTGAAGGGGAATCTAGGATGATCATAGATTGATGATGATGCCAGGAGGGAGTTGAAGTCGTGGGCACGAGGACATAGATGTGCTACTGGCAATGCACATTTTATAGAGGTCTTCTCCGAGAGCAGCGGGTAAGAGGACGAGGAGGATGATGAGGAGGTAGGAGATAGTCATACCGTGCAGGGTCCCTTGCTGCCTCCACCACTAGCAGCAGGTGGTGCACCTTTTGCACCTACTGGAGGAGCCCTTGCAGCATTGCGAGGAGTTCCCAAGTATTTGGCGCTGCGCGTACGGGGGATAGTATGTGGCTAGTGAGTATCAGTTTTGGTTGACAGTGGGGTAACCCACAACTTTATTGATGCAGAGCTGGTTGAGCAAAGAGGTATACAGACAGAGAGCTTCGATGGATTCTCAGTTTTGGTCCTAGGAGATCAGACTATGGTGTGTGATCATTATGTCCTAGAGTTATTAATGATGATGAGCACCTACACATTGACTGACCACTTTTTCATGGTCAATATTTTGGACACCAACATAGTACTGGGTGTTCAGTGGCTTATCACTCTTGGGAAGGTCACGATAGATTGGAAGGCCCTAGAGATGGAGTGGGATGATGAGAAGAAAGGGAGGCATGAGAAGATACAGGGATAGCACATATACCCGCCTCAGACTGTTTCGGTTCATCAGATAGAGGTAGTCTTCTGGAAGGTAGAAGTAGAGTGGGAAGTGGAGTTGTGTGCATCAGAAGCAAGGACTACAAGGTAGATGGTGCACCCAGAGATATAGTCCATCCTTGAGCGGTATTCCACAGTATTTAGGGAGATTCCGTCGGGACAACCACCAGACCAGGGGTTTGAGCACACCATTGAGCTTAAGCAGGGCATATAAGTAGTGATGAGTACCAACTATAGGCATCCCAAGGCCTATCGGGATGAGATTGAGCAGGCCATTCAGGAGTTATTGGCTTTTGGGCACATTCGGCTGAGCATGAGTCCTTTTTATTTTTCCATGGTGTTGGTGAACAAGAAGGACGACACATTGAGGATGTGCATTGACTACAAGGCTCTGAACAAGAAGACACTAAAGAATAGGTACCCCATACCTAGGATCGATGAGTTGATGGATGAGTTGAGAGGAGCACGGTTCTTCTCAAAGATTAATTTGAGATCTAGGTACCATCAGATTTGCGTGAGGGAACAAGACATTCCCAAGACTGCGTTCAGGTGTCACTATGGGCACTTTGAGTTTTTGGTGATGCCCTTTGGGCTAACCAACGCCTCAGCTACATTCCAGTCTTGCATGAATCACATCTTCCACAATCACTTAAGGAAGTTTGTGTTGGTGTTCTTTGATGATATCCTCATTTACAACAGGACTTGGGCGGAGCATCTCCAGCACATCGAGACAGTATTATGCATCTTGGAGGAGTAGCAGTTCTATGCCAAGCTTTCCAAGTGTGAGTTTGGGTTGACGGAGATGTTATACTTGGGACACATTATAGGGGTGGATGGAGTGAGGGTCCATGAGGAGAAGATCAGGGCCATCAGAGATTGGCCGAAGTCGAGGAACATGATAGAACTTTGAGGGTTCATTTGCATTTGTACTTACTACCAGAAGTTCGTCAAGAGTTTCTCACAACTTGCTACACCCCTAATAGATTTAACGAGGAAGGGGGCATTTAGTTGGTCGAATACAGCACGACGAGCCTTTGAAAGGCTTAAGGAGGTTATGAGCAGCTACCCAGTGCTTGCATTTCCAGATTTTTCACAGACATTTCTTTTGGAGTGTGATGGGTTGGGAGAGGGGATTGGTGCACTATTGATGTAGGGAGGTCACCCTATAGCCTTTGAGAGCCAGAAGCTCCTTTGGCATAAGAGGTTGTATTCTATATATAACAAGGAGATGCTAGCCATCATGCATGCATTGGCCAAGTTCCAAAAGTATTTAGTGGGTAATAGGTTCAGGGTGAGGACTGATCACAACAGCCACAGGTTCTTTTTGGAGCAGTAACAACTACAGGAGAGGCAGCAAAAGTGGATCAGTAAGATCCAAGCATATGACATTGAGTATGTCAAGGGTAAGAACAACGTGGTAGTAGATTCTCTTTCATGTAGACCAGCAACGTTGTCTCTTATGAGATTGGACACAGACTAGAGGGCTTGACTCTTAGTAGAGTACTACAAGGACAGATTTGCATGTGAGATTTTGGATGGGCAAGTGGCGGATGATATGTATAGGGTGGTCGATGAGATCATATACTACATGGATCAGATCTTCTTGACTGAGGATCTCAGCTCAAGAAAAAGATACTTCAAGCATCACATGATTCACCATTGGTCGGCCAACAGGGGTTTACAAAAACCTACAGGGCCATTAGAGAGAGGTTCTCATGGAAGGGCCTCAAGGAGGACATACTCTAGCATGTCCAGGAGTGTGATGTTTGCTAGAGAAACAAAGGGAAGATGAGCCATCTTGTAGGATTATTGCAGCCTCTTCCCATTCTAGAGGGGAAATGGGAGTGTATTTCGATGGACTTCATCATAGGGTTTCTCATGGTACAGGGAAAGGATTGCATCTTTGTCATATTGATTGACTGACAAAGTACGCACATTTTTTCGCCATATCCACACACTACATAGTAGCACAGGTGGCTGAGCTATTCTTCAGAGAGATATTTAGGCTACATGGTCTTCCTAAGACCATCACCAGTGACAAGGATAATCGTTTCATGGGCAGGTTTTGGCAGGAGCTTTTTTGGCTAGTGGGGACGGAGTTGACATCGAGTACCAGTTAACAACCACAGACAGATGGGCAAACAGAGATAGTTTACAAGTGGCTGGAGGGCTACTTGCGTAACTATATCAGTGGGTAGTAGAGAGCATGGATGAAGTGGCTGCATCTGGGGAAATATTGCTACAACACTACACATCGCATGTCCATCGGTATATCACCATTTTATGCTTTGTATGCATATCATCCTTTATCTTTTATTGACGTGATGTTTGGTGCTAGCAAGGCTCTGAGAGCTAAGATTTGGATCCAAGAGAGTCAGGATATTCTCCGAGTTCTCAAGGATAATATGGCTATAGCGCAGAAACATTAGAAGTTGTATGCTGACAGGGGTCGGTTGGAGAGACAGTTTGAGGTAGGGGACTTGGTCTACCTACGATTATAGCCATACCGACAGTCGTCATTGAAGCAGAACGGGGCTGAGAAGCTCAAACCCCACTTTTGTGGGCCATATAAGGTGATACATAGGATTGGACAAGTTGCATATGAGTTGGTTCTGCCCCAAGGCAGAAAGATTCATAACGTCTTTCATGTATCATGCCTGAAGAAGGCATTGGGACAACATGTGACAGTGATAGATGAGTTGCCACACACGGATGATGAGGGGCATTTGGTGTTGTAGCCATAGGCTATTATCGATACTAGGGAGAGGCAGCTGCAAAGCAGGATGGTCCAGGAATTCTTGGTGAGGTGGAAGAATTTACCAGGTGAGGATGCCACTTGGGAGAGTGAGAAAATTTTGCAGCATCCATCACTTCAATTGCTTAAGACAAGAAACATTTTGCCTGGGGAGACTGTGATATTCCTAATTAGCCATGGCTAACTGGAATATTCAATTTTTCTCAATTTTGGCTTCTATAATTATTAATAAATAAAAAGGTGAGGAAAGGGGGGACATAACTCACTTTTTAAATAAAGTCACTTCCTAGTAGCACAACATTGTGACATAAAGGGGGAGCCAAGGGGCCCAAAGGACCATGTAGAGGAGGGGGCCACGTAGACACTTGGAGGGACTGCACAGATGGATAGGAGCATGTGGCAAGAGGGAGGCTACATTGGAGGAGATGGGCCTTTGTGTTGAGATAGGCCAACGCTATAAAGGAGAGAGGAGCCTCCTCATTTTGGCATTCGATTATGTGCATTTGAGCTAGTCACTTCAACTTAGAACACACTGGCTGTATAGCCTATCTGCAGCACTGTTTAGTGCATTAAGTGTCTCCATTCGGAGATCTCACCCTTAGCCCTGGGGGACTTCAAGTGCCTACTCGGGCAAGGTAGCTTTCAGAAGTCTTTTGCAGGAGGATCGATTTTTAGAATTGAGGAGGAGCTGAGCATTTTGATGACTGCGCAGTCTTGAGAGAGGATGATGCAATCTTTTTGGGTAGCAGTACTGGATTAGGGTTTTGTGGAGGATTTGAGGTAGGAGATTGAGCAGGGGATCAGTCCTTGCATATTGGAGGATTTTGGCATAGTTTCAGGCATAAATTTGGAGGATTCTATTCAGTGGCAGTGTAGAGCCTTCAGGGATTGCGTGGATCCTCAAGGGGGTGATTTTTGGGGGTTAGCCATTTTGGAAAAACTTTCTAGGATTTTCTGGGTTTATTGAGTAGAGACTGATTCCAAAGTTTCAGCATTTTCTAAGGAGGGGAAGAGCCCCAAATCCTCATTTGGTTCCAACAGTAGTAGCAGCACAATAGTTCTCCGGTAGCTTGGACGCAATTCAGAGAGAAGCCATTTCCTTGCTATTCTGAGTGTATTTCTTCACTTGCCTTGAGCAAGTCGAGGTGCTATCTTTTTTATCACCTCCTGTACTCATTCCATTACTCAGTGTAATAAAATGGCTTAGCATTTTTCTCTACATTTCTCGAGTAACTGCTTGTATTCCGTGTTTATATTATTGTATGTTTCATTACTGTTATTTACATCACTTTGAGCTTCCCGGCTACTACATCACTTGCGTGTTATTTGGTTGGAGTTTATTGGGGTTCGGGGAATATCCCTGAAACAGGATATTACAAACTACCAGGGCTCTTGGGGCATGCCACATACCACTGGAATTAGATTGATGAGAATAATCCAATAAGGATGATTCATACTCGAAGAAAAATGAATTTCCATGCCAATTTGGTCAACGAAGGTGGGGCATCTCCTAGTGCTTCTTGGGTTGACATCAATGACAACTACATAACAACAATCTCCACCTTTGTCATTGATGGAAACACACTTACTCTTCATATGATCACTACTCCCACTTATTTCATGCCTTTGATCTTCTCAACCTAATTTCTCTCTGCCTTTGACATCAAGGACAAAGGGTGACTCCTGCAAACAAGTTGCCTACTATTGTGTACCTGTGAATTGCCTCTTCTCCCCATATCTGCTTGACTGGATAAAAGTATTTCAATGTGAAATTGGGGGAATCCCTAGTCTCTTTTGAAGGTACTCAAACACCTCACATGGTAAAAGTAGGGTGGAAATGTTAGTTATTTTCTCCTTTGTCCCAATATATTACATGTTTATGTTTCTTTTTGCAACTTTCTCTAAAAAAATGATATTTAATTGGAATGTGTTTTGTGTTTGAATGCATGTTGGGATTATTGGACATGCTTGTGACATTGGTGTTGTAATAGAGCATCAGAATGGGCTCATCAAACATCACCTAAAGATCCTACGCCAACATTTATTTCATCCATAGAGCCTAAGTAAAACATGATGTTGCTACAATATATTTTGCTTCCATTGTGGATAAGGAGACTAAATACTACTTCTTGATCAGCCATGATACAAGGAAACCACCTAGGTAGAAAGATGCTCCACTAGTGATTTTATGATCATAACCATTGCCTCGCCAATCTACATATGTATAAGAAATTATGGTTAAGTTATTTCCTTTTGGATACTAAGCCAAAATCTGTTGTTCCCTTGAGATATCGAAATATTCTTTTCACTACAACAACATGGGATTATTTTGGCGCTAGTTGGAAACATGATACCAGTCCAACTTCCTTCATCACATCTAGCCTAGAGGCTATCTCATATAATATACTTCCAATCACACACACACACACACACACACACACACACACACACACACACACACAATTATATATATATATATATATACATCTTTTGGTCAACATCTTTGGATATATCATCCATTCTTAACTTGCAACCAATCACCATTGGGGTGTTGATCAATTTGCAATCTTCCATTTGGAATCTCTTTAAAATTTATTTGATATACTTGGTTTGACTAATGAATATGCCCTTATCTTATTGAGATATTTGAAGTCGCAAGAAGAAGGTCAGCTCACCAAGAAATGACATCTCAAACTAACTCTGCATATCTAATGCAAACTTTCTTAAATTGTTATCTTCGTTGCCAAAAATGATGCCATCCACATATACTTCAATGATAGTCAAATTGTCTTGTTCAACCTTTACATAAAGGTTTCTATCAACATTTCCTCTCTTAAACCCTTATTTCTGCAAGTGCTTGTCAAGATAGGCATACCAAGCTCGAGGAGTATGTTTGATACCATATAATGCTTTCTTCAACTTGAAAACATAATCCTTCTTTCCAGTGAGAAAAACTCCATATTGTTTTATATATAATTCTTGTTCCAATTCTCCATTCAAAAAGGCTAATTTTATATCCATTTGATACCCTTTGATCTTCCTTGAACATGCATAGGCCAAGAACATCCTAATGTCTTCCATTCTAGCGATAGGTGAAAATGTCTCTTTGAAGTCTATTCCCTCAACTTGCACATAACCTTTACATACCAATATTGAATTTTTCCTAGTAACCTGTCCATCCTCATTTAACTTGTTCCTGAGAACCCATTTTGTGCCAATGACATTATTTTCCTTTGGTCGTGGAACCAATTCAAAAGTATCATTATTTTCATTCTGATCTAATTCTTCATTCATAGTTTCTAGCCAATTTTCATCATGACTATCTTCTTCAAAGATGCTAGGAGCAAATGTGGCTAAGAGTGAAATATGTTTTTGTTTTGGCATGGGTAGTTGCTAATTTCTTTTGGTTCCTATGCCTTCATCGATGTTCCTAATAATATGTTTTGAAGGATGGTTCTTTTGATACCATTTATTGGTAGTATTTGAAGGTACTTGTTGTTCATTTCTTATCTATTATTAGTTGGTTGTTGTTTCCTCATTAGATTTCACTTTATCTAGGGTTTCTTTCACCTTTTCTAGTTCTACCTCTTATGTCTCTAATTTTCCTGAATATAGGCTTCTTTTTTCAATCTTTGGTCCACGAGCTTGATCAAATGATACATTGATGCTTTCAACTATCCAAATGTGTCTCTAATTATAAAATCTATATGCTTTAATTTTGTGTGAGTAACCAACAAAAATGGCTTCATCTACCCGAGAGTCAAATTTTCTTATCTTCTGGTGTTCCCTTTTAATGCAACATTTTCTTCCAAAGACTTAAAAATGCTTGACATATGATAGTATTCCCCACCATAGTTCACATGGAGTCTTATCATAGTTGCTTCTAAGTAAACCCTTGTTCAAAATGTACACTGTTTTATCAACTTCATGAACCCAAATTTGTTGTACGATTTTGAATTATTCAACATTGTTTTAGTCATTTCTTCTACTGTTCTATTTTTCATTTCGACGTTTTTTTGTGGTGCCTTCATTATTGAGAACTGTCTCTTTGTTCCATGTTCCTCATAGAAGTGTTGAAATTCTTTGGATGTGAATTCTCCACCATTATCTGATCTCAAACATTTGATCTTCAAATCATTTTCATTTTTAGATTTTTTTTTTTGAAAAAATTGGTTGTTGTCATCCATTTATAATTGTCAATCATTAGAATGAATTATGATTCACCATATAGTCATTTAATCTTCATTGCTCCACATATATCAATATGTATTAGTTCCAATGGTTTTAACATGGAATTTTCCTTGGTCTTGAATTCAACTCTTGTATGTTTTCCATGTTTGAATGTTTACATCTAGTCCTCGTTATTTTTTAAATCTGTGACATTTCTCTCACAACCTCCCTTTTACTAATTCTGGAAAAATTTTCAAAGTTTATATGTCTCATTTTTCTATGCCAAAGCTAACTTTCTTCTTCTTTTGCTAAGAAACAACCTTTGTTAACAGTATTGTCTAAAGTTTATATGTCATTTTGAGTCCTAGTTGTAGTTGCTACTAGCTTACTGGATTTCTCTCTTCTTATTTCACATTTCTTTGAGTCAAATAGTAGCTTGTGTCCCTGATCACATATTTGACTTACACTTATAAGACTATGATTAATATTTTCAATGATAAGCACATACTTTTTTTAATAGCATCCTTGCCTCCAAGCTTGACTGTGCCTGTTCCTATAACATTTGCAGATCCATCATTTCGAATGGATATTGTTCCATCCTTTCCTTCTTTTAGAGATATGAATTTATTTATGTCATTGGCCATATGTGTTGAGAAAACACTATCAACATACCACACATTCTTATTTCTTTGATCTTTTAGGGAAAGTGTGCAACTCTCTGTTTTCCTTTTTTATACTTTTGGAGGAGCATTTAGATTTTTTTGTGAGTTCCTTGGGGGAGTGGTTAACAAAAAATATTTATCCAAATGTCCAAATTTATTTCATTTATGGAATTCTACTTCATTGATTAACTATCCAAAACCTTTTGTGTTATTTTCCAGATTCATCGCATTCATGTTTTCGGAATTGACATTTCGAACCCTCCTTTGTGGTTCATTATTAGGATAGATCCATGAGTGAAAAATTCATAACTCAAAGATGAAGATAAATACTGGTGAGGGTAGGGTTGGGAATGAATGGTAGATGAAAATAATGGTAATGTTTTAACACAGAGTTTAATATATATTTTTATTTGTTAATTAATTTATTTATTTTTTTAGAATTTCTCATGTTTATTAATATTGATAAAATTCTTAAAAAAACAAAAAAATTAACAAATAAAAATAAATATTAAAAGTTGTGCTAAAACATTACCATTATTGTCGGGTACCATTCATTCCCAACCCTACCCTCACCAGTATTTATCTTCACCTTTGAGTTTTGAATTTTTCACTCATGGATCTATCCTAATGATGAACCACAGAGGAGGGTTTGAAACATCGATTTTGAAAACATGAATGCGATGACTCTGGAAAATAGCACACAAAGCATAGATCGCAGAAGCCTCAAATCAATAATATCCAAAACCTATTAAAGTTTTCCATGTAATCCTCTTGATAATTTATGGGATAATCATTCCTAAATGATCTTCCAAAATTTCCACTGTTCCTATCATAGGCCTAGTAGTTTACAACTTTAGGTCCAAATTTTCCACAAGAATAACATACAACAAGGAACATGGTTTGATATCTAAGAGGGGGAGACCTTATTTGTTGAACTATTCTCCAAGAACCTTCTTGTTGATATTTAGCCTTTTGTTCTTCTAGGAATCCTCTTTCCTTATCGATAAATCCTCTAGTAATTTCCATATAAGCTTTATGTCCATATCCCTTTTTTGTCATGGAGGAGGTCGAGCCTTTTATGAATGTTTCCCTATATCCTAATCATGTCCCATCATTGTGCAACATTTGACTACTGATGAGCTCATCCAAATCTCTAGATCCATTTGCAAAATTTTGTTGAACATTTCTTCATTGCGCTTCCTTTGGTAGAGAGACTATCTCTGCTTCTATATCTTGCCTTGCATTGTTGCTTTCTTCTAATTATCTTTTGAGTGATTCTTCAATTTTTATGGCTTATTCGAACTTTACTTTAAGGTTGATGACGGTTTCATTCGATTATTTATTCTTCTTGTTGAGGCTTCTAGAATTTTCTTATACTTATTTTAATTCAACTGCCAGAGATTTGACGTCTCCTCTTTCAACCTTAAGATCCTTTATAAATTTGACCATCTCATTTTGAAACTCGATATTATCCATCTCTTATTCACCTCATCCTTCTTCTTCAGGAGCTTCCTTCCTCTTCTCCCTAGCCATGAATATTACTCTTCCGAAGTCATTTTCTTCATCGTTGTCACTTTCTTCTTCAGATGAGGAGTTGTTTTCATTAGAGAAAAATATTTTCCTAAGCCTTTCCTTTTAACCTACTTGTTGAATCTTCTATGAACCGTCTTCCCTTTTATGGGTGCTTCATCTTTAGTACCAAAGTTTTTATGAGGACATTTAGCTGCAAAGTGACCAATCTCACCACAATTTAAACATAATAATGGAAGTTTACCTTTGAACTTACTTGTTTCTCTTTTCAACTTTCTCAAAGTTAGAAATTTGTTCACTGTGAGTATTCTTCTTCTTCATAGAAACTAGAGCTTCATCTTGATTCCTTTTTCTTTTTCTCAGTCTTCTTTGATGTTGTGAATGTTGCTTCTCGGTCAAATGGTCTCTCTTGTTCTTTTCTCATTTCGTAAGTTGTAATTATTCCATGGAATTGGTCCTTGTTGAGCTTTTCTAAATCATATCTTTCCTCTAGCACAAATATTTTAGTATCAAACCTCTCTAGAAGTGATCTTAGTACCTTTCGAACAACTACCTTTCTATCCATTGGTTCTCGCAATGCTTCTATAACATTCATTATTTCATCAACATGGAGGAAGTAAGTTGCAATTCTTTCCTCTTGGTTCATTTTCAACTACTCAATTTGACCTTGGTGGGTCTGGATCTTGGCCTCCTTTACCTTCTTGTCTCTTTCATATATATTTTGAAGCTTGTCCCAAATTTCTTTCGTTGATTTGTAGTGCATCATTTTTACATATACAAAATTTGACACACCATTCATGAGGGAACTTTTAGCTTTACCATTGGTTTCATAAAGCCTTCGACTATTATCATTTGAAGGACTAGTAAAATGTTCCTTGTATTCATTCAACACAACATTCCAAACATGAAATACTTGTGCTTGAAGATATGCATTCATCTTTATAGTCCATAATGCATAGTTGTTCCCATTAAGTATTATAATTCCCAACTTATTCTACTCCATGATCTCCTTCTAGTTGTTAAACTACTAGTGAAGGGACTTTCTCTGATACCAATTGTTGGAAATATTGAGAGGGCAGTGAATCAATATTTCTTATCAATTAATAACTTACTAATATTTTCAAATCATTAATTAATATTCAATATCAAATAAAAAATAAAACAAATAGATAGTAGATACCTGAATTCTTAGGTGGAAACCACTACTGGATAAAAATCGCCAAACACGTTTCTAATATTTTGTGAGTACATAATATTCTTAAGCTCCAACTGAAAGGGAAGCCCCAACTCTAGTACTCTATAAAATAATTCAATTGTATAGCTCGAACTAGAAGGACACTTCAATGACATGTTTTTATCAACAATCGTTGAAAGGATGCTTCAACACCCTAGCAAGATTCAACTTTCCCTAACACCACCCTACCACCTAGAAGTGTTTTCAGGCTCCAACATGAAGGTGAATTCAACCACCTTCATAGCACCACCCAACCTCCCTAAAATTGATAAAAAAAAATTACAACTAATTTGGGTTCCCATACTAGGGACAATGACCCACTTACAATGAATATACTTCTGCAAATTATTGTGGGATCTTGTACTAGGGATACTGACCCACTTACAATGATTTACAACAAAACCATTTTTTCATATTTTACTTAAAATGCACATTAATACTCAGATCATGAAACCCTTGTACTAACAACAACACCTCAACATGAGCTGAAAGCCAAGTGGACAAATGTACCTTTGATGTGGATATCCGGTGGCAATGAATTGACAATGATGAAGGTTTGTGTGATGATAACTTACTGCAGTCAGATGCAAATTCTTCTACAAACGTTCAACTTCTTTTATCTAAGAAGAATGCTTCTCTATACAGTACCTCTATCCCTTCACTCAGAAACATGAATACTATCAAGTATCACACTACTGCTGTAAGAAAATAATGAGACTTTGTTACTGCTATCACATTCCAAATACCATGACATAATCAACATTATCTACCATTGTAAATATACTGAACCCTTTTTGAATTCCTTCATTAGTGAAATTTTAAGGTCTAAAATAGGCATAAAAAATAAAATTTACAACGAAAATCAACTTTATAATAACCAATAGGATTCAAAATGATGATGTCAACCATGGGGGATGATTCACCATTTTTGGAGTAAAAAAGTAAAAAGATTTAAAAAAACTACTTTTTCAACTCGTATTTTTAGTTTATCACCCTACAATTTTACTCAAATTTCAAGTGAGATCATTTGTTGGATAAAAAAATTAATTCCTCATCCAAGACGTACCCATGTTACATACTTTTGATGGACCCTGCTACACAAAAATTGAGAAATACATGAAAAACATGATTGCAATCATGTTTTTTCAAGTATTTTTCATTTTTCTTGTAGTAGGGTCCATAGAAAGAATGCAAAATGGGTACCCCTTGGATGAGGAATTAAATTATGCATCCAATGAAAGATCTTGCTCAAAATTTGAGTAAAACCATAGGGAGATAAATTGAAAATACAAGTTGAAAAAGTAGTTTTTTCTTTCTTCCCTCTAAAATTTGATGATGTAATCTAAAATTATTTCATTATTTCCACTATTATTTTATAATATTCCTTAGGAGGCCCATTTTAGACCTCAAAATTTCTCTAATGATTGGAAGCAGAGATGATGAGATACAGTTTCTACAAACTTTTATAAAGTGTGTCACTTTAGAAGTACTTAATGAGGCATTCTTTCCAATTGAGAAGCATTTACATTTACATTCAATGTTATCATTGCTTGTATTAGGATGGCTTAGTGGCTTCAATCAAATTGGCTTCACTTCCCTTTGTAGAATTCACTGGCATAAATATACATTTAAATATATTCAAGATGCCAGAAAGATGCCACTGTAGATGAGTTAACATTTCATTGTAGGTATGTGATTGGGCCAAAAAAATTATTCATGATCATTGTTGATTCATTGTACAATATTCACAAGTCTGTAAGGTGATCTTGATTTGAGAAGAGTTGTAGAACTAAAGAAAAAACAATATGCTTCACATATTTCAAGAATGTATCATGTGATAGGGTCAATGAAATCATCTTCATTGTTTGATGCATCAGATCTACTAGAATTCAATTCTTCTTCAAGGTAAATATAGGCTACATGATGGAAAAATCAAGAAGCCACAGAGGTATTTCAGCTTCATAATTATTGATCTTCTAGGGGAGACACATGAATGGAAATGGATTAACAATTAAAACTTTCTCGGTTCCTTTCAAAGATGACTATCTTGTAACAAATAAGACCTCCACTGAATAGAGAGGGACCATAGGACAAATAAAATTTGTTACGTTCTTGTCAAAAGGAAGCCCTAAGGAGGGCTAAATACTATAGAAGGTGACAAGGTTGCTTCTTATTTTCAACTATATTTCAAGCATATGCAAAACAAAACCCAAACAAGTCCCATAAAATGTGCCAATAAACCTTTTTTCTTCCTTGACAAGTAGACTTGTATCAAGAGAAGAGAGATTTTCTCCTTCACTGATCCCCAATGAGGGCTGAAACTAAAGAATATTTTAGCACAAAACCTTCATTCTCCACATGCAATAAGTTTCCTAATGAATCCCTCAAAAATCCAAACAAAAGGAAGCCCTAGCCTCTCATTTGAAATGTATTTTCTCCACAAGGCTGATTATAATTGTAGAGCTAGATTAGCTAAAATATATTCATTGAGTGCTTATCTTAGAAGGGAGGTCTCATACCTTTTTATATTTTTTGGAGGGGCTCCTATAGGAAACAAAATTTGTTTTTGGAGGGAGAGAGACCTTTTTAAATTCAAATAAGTTGGAGAAAAAAAACCCCTTCGTGGGTTTTTAAAATTTCAACTACAAAACCCTCATATGTCGTTGATTTGAAAAATGAATATTCACAATTATCCTTTTTCCACAAGAAATATTATTTTAAGCCTTGGTGAGGGGCATCATGGCATGATCATTTGACTTGGTCAGGGAGGAGGTTCCACATCATCACCCTTTGTGGTTTATGCCATAAGTTGGGGGCATCAACTTCAAACGAGAATATCTCTCAAACCACGACGACTCTCAAGGCATGCCACATACCACTGGAATTGGCTTGACAAGGAGAATCCAATAAGGATGATCTAAACTCAAAGAATAATGATTTTCCATGTCATTTTGGTCAACAAATGTGGGGCATCTCTTGATGTTTCTTGGGTTGACGTCAATGAAAACCACATATCAATAGGGAAAGTGATGCATCCAATACTGTAATTCTACCTTAGAGGAGCATACCTATTGAAATAAGGGCCATTGAAGAATCCCTCTGAAGCATCAAAAGGAGTCTCTCAAGTACCCTAATATTCACACATGTTGAAAGGTTATAGTGAAAATGCATTCAATGTTCTTCTTCAAGATTGTGCTTCATCACAGGTATCCATTTGTAAAATGTTTACATCCCATACAAATAACTACTTAATGAGTTAACTAGTATCCGTCAATGACTTAAGTGGGATAAACATATGCCCAAAAAATATCTACACATAAAGCAAGCGACATCTCTCATGGTAAAGCTTGAGGGGAATTTCCCTTTTTCCAAGAGATATTGTAGGTGCAACATAAAAGTATAGCAAGGCATTAGCCCTCTGTCCTATGAAATCAAATAAAGAGAGAGTTGTCCTATATAGCAATCAGGCACAATGCTATCCGCTCTTACAAGACCCATTTTCAACAATTAGTCACACCACTTGTTTATTGTATTTACATGATCCTGCTTCATCATGCAAAAATTTTGTGGAGGGGAGATCAATCTTATGATATAATAGGCTTGGCCAAGGAATGCTTGTTAGATTCAAGTTTTTCATTGATGAATGTTCCCAGTCAAAAGATCTTGACCTCTATTTGAAGAAAACAAGGTTCTTGACTATGTCAAACGTTTGGTGAACAAACAAATGCATTCTGCATGGGTGAATACTGAATACACATTAAAACATGATAATGTGCACCATTATGGAAAAATAGGGGGAACATATGCCAGAGAAGGTGATGACTTTGAGTGTGATATAACAAGAGAAAATGAAATGAGAAATGAGGAAAAGGGAGAGACAAATGATGATGATAGTGAGTGGTAAAATGAAGATGTCAGGAAAATAAAATATGAGAAGCCTTCAATTTTCAAAGTTTTCTAGTTTGAAGAAGATGGACATATGGTAAAAGAGATGCATTTTATGGATCAGAAGAACATGGTTAATATTGAAAATGTAGAGGTTTACATGGATTTTTCTTAGCTACTTACTAGAAGAACTTTAAATATACTTTTTGTGAGTCTTCTATATCTGGTCATTTTGACTCACTAAAAGCCAGTGAATTTCCTGGAAATGTATTATGGATTTTATATGCAAAGTTTGCTCTATATGGATGTAGATTAACTATTATAAGAGGTATGAAAATGTGGCCTGGAAAACATCATCGATCTACAACCAATACTGGGAATGTTTTGAAACTACCAAGATGTTGTTTGACTCACATGTCACATCTACAATGCTTGATGAAATGAGCTCAAAAAATTGTGAATTGCTCAAACTTGGTGACCTGGTTGTCTTTCATGCACACGAACAACATAGTGAAAAATTCCATGATGCAATCTCCCCACATCTCATAATTCGAATATGTGATCTCCAAAGGTCGCAATTCCATCCATAGGTCACAATTCCATCTTCAGGTTACAATTTGCATCTACAATATTATACAAGTCATAACTCCATCTACGACCTTGTGGAACTCTTGACACCACTTTGCAATCTATGATGAGACATCATTATGCTTTCACCTTTGACTCACGCTGAGTTATGCCTCAAATCCTTTTATCTCTAATCACAATCACAATTCATACCCAAGCTTATATATTCATTATTGACGTGAACTATGGAGTTTTGGCCTTGAAAATGAGGAGACTACACTTTTTAATTGACATTACCCTTTGTATTTGAACCATTAATCTTTGATAAAACTTATCATCTCCGATGGTGATTTGAACTAGAATTACAATGTGTGAGAAAAGGAATTCACCAATCATAAGCTCAGTTTCCATACAATAATGTAACTTGCTCTATCCCTTGGGAGTGTGACTTGGCCTAAGTCACGTTTTCAGGTGTGATTTTTTTGGTCAATAAAGAGTGTGACCTACCCTACGAGCCGAGTTTGTGACTAAATTTATGTTGTAAATCGAATTTTCAACATTGAAACTTGCAATTGTGACCAACCTAAAATGACAAATCTACGATGCGACCAAAATCTATGACTGAGATTGTAGCTCGAGCCTACGAATGGACTAGGGATTAAATTTGTGATTATCATGTGAGATTTTGATTTCCATGCAAATAATGGTCAATATATTAAGGTATTGAATGTCTTTATAATGAATGTAGTGTTGGAGTCCATTCACCTCATGCTATCATGGATATTCCTAATCCTATGAAGTATTTTGCAGAGGTCCTATAAATATTCATGTAAAGATGAAGGATTGAAAAATTGGTCAAACCATTGTGATCTCCTAAGTGATCTTAATAATTCACCCTCTTGCTAGCTAGAAAAGGTCATTTCTTTATTACTTTGTATGTTAGTTGCACATGGCTAAAGTGATTAATAAAATCTAGAAATTGGAATGTAGGCTTAATAATGGGCATAATGCAAGCGTTATGCATGCAGAGAAACAATGATAACTCACATGAAGGAAAATAATTATGTGTTGGATTAGGTTATTATATTCTTGGCCTCTCCTTGGTTGTTTTCCTAAAGCTCAGATATAGGACAGTTATAAGCAAGTGGTTTCCCATCAAAGTCCATCTTACCTCGAAAATTTGAAGGCCACTCAATTTTAAGAAATGATACAAAGAAAAAGGTTTTCATTTGTATTGAGGATTGCTTGACATCAACATTTTGAAAGGAATAAGGGATAGAATTGTGTTAATGGTAATGGGGGACTGATTCTTAAAATATGCTAGAAATTGAGGAGCAAGAATGAGTATCAAATGAACATGAAACTTGACCAACATTCACTTCAAATAGGTTGTTCCAGAAGAATATTTATGTAGCTATTTTATATGATTTATGAAATGTAAATATTATTGTGTTGGGACATTATGGGCCAACATCCATAAGCAACCCAAAAACGTCATATGTAGAGATATTAGTGGCTAGAGATTTGATATTTGTCATACATGTCTGTAATCACATCACGATATCCTATAAACTTTTCTACATTGGGGCATATACTTTGTATATGATCCCTCTATAAGAGACTTAGTAAAGGAAGCTCAAGGAAATAAAAATACATTCATGAACAACCCAAACCACAATTATAGTGAAACTAGGTTGAAGTTGTCAAGAGAATCGTTGCATGGATATATGACTAATAATAATTGGTTAATAGTTTGAACAACACCAAGGTCACCCAAGGAAATTTGGAATTGGATACAACAACTTACCACATGATGTTGTCTCTTAACTAAAGAACAAATAAATGGAAATAGATATTTCTGTGAATAAAATTAAAGTAGTACGCTGCAAAGGGACTATGGTGACCTATCACCATTTAATGAGAGAGGGTCAATTTTAGCTTATAATGGAGGCATACTATGATTCTTTAAAAGAAGGAAATAAATGTTGGCCAGGGAATCCTTTCAAAATATTATTGGGGAAGCCTCAAGTTATCCCACATAGAGAATACATACTCTAGAAATTGGATTTGTGTTGTAGAGTAGAGTAGCTCTTAATAAAATTCAACTCATCTTCTCCTTGTTAATTTACTTTGCTATAATTGTGATCATTTGATGCATGTGTTTGATTGGTTTGCAGGGATTGTGTTGACCCATTGGTGTTGGCACACATTTCTACATTCACCTAGGCCACTCCATCTCCCTCCTAGACACCTCACATTGCCTCCAAACTCTTCCATCGAGATCACTCTACTAAGGTAAATGGAGGACAATATGGGCACAAACATTGGTGCAAGATATACCTCTAAGGAGTACTAGACTTGGCTAAAGGGCGCCCACACCCTTCACTCACCTTATTCTGCCTTCATCCACCTTATTCTACCTTGAAGACACCATTATTGTCCTGTAAAAGCTCTCAGAGCCCCTCCTATAGAAAAACATGGCCTCTTGTAGCAAAACAATGATCCAAACTTAAGTAGGAACGCAACAAAATATAGAAATACCCATATACACAAAGATGCAGCATAAATAAAACTTCATTTAGTTAATATCAAAGAACTAAAACTTCTAAGAGATGTGGCATCTACATGCCTCTGAACTATGTTACAATGAGGCTCAAATGCCTATTTATTATTGAGAAACAATGCAAAACCCTAAAAACAAAAAAAACCTAACCCTAGGAGATGACTCACCAAAACTATGGGCCCTATTTGGGTGAATTGGTACATCAACTTCCTGGGGTCATAACTTTGGCATACAATCTCCATTTAGCTATCATAATACCTCATTTTGAAGATCCCAAAGAGAAGGCCAAAAGAAAATTTTGTAAACTAGTTTGAGGCTTTTCCACTATCTATGTTTTCACTAAAAATGTATTTTAGTCCCTCAAAATGGTTCCGGAAGTTTAGGACTTGAAAAAATACCAGAAATAGTAAGTTGTGCTACAATTAAGGAAACTGAAAAGAAACAATGATGGGGGTCCAAGTGGAATAGGTCCGTGACCACCAATATCCACCTGGATTAGTCATCCCCCCTTAGGAAGAAATGGTCCCCATTGCGTTGAGTGTCTCCATGAGATGGGGAAAATTTTGCTAAACTTGGACCCTGGTGAGCCACTTGATCCAGGTGGATATTGGTGGTCACCTGCCAAGTCCACTTGGACCCCCACCATTGTTTCTTTCAACTTTTCAGTTTCCTTAGTTGTAGCACAGTTTAGTATTTTTAGTAGTTTCTCGAGTCGTGAACTTCCGGAGCCATTTTGAGGCCCTAAACGATGTTTTTTGGGAAAACTGGGAGTAATATGGGTCCATGCACCAATGTTTCTGTTCTCAAAGTTGTATTTCTCAGATAGATCTTTCTAACAAGATATTGTGTCTCAAACGGAAATCGTATGCGAAAGTTACAACCCCGAGAAGTTGATGTACCAATTTACCCAAACGGGGCCCACAATTTGGTGTTTCATCTTCTAGGGTTAGGTTTTTTGATGTTTAGGGTTTTCCATTGTTTCTCAACAATAAATAGGCCTTTGAGCCTCATTGTAACAGAGTTCAGGGGCATGTAGCTGCAACATATCTTCTAGAAGATAAGATACCATTGCCCTAGCTCGTTTATTTCCATTGTTGTTTGTAAGCATATTTCAGTATTTTACATGAATGAAATGAAGTATTATTTCCACTGAATCTTTGTGTTTATGGTTATATATGTAATTTTTTACGTTCCTATTTAAATTTGGATTAGTAGTCTTATAGTGGTCTACTTTTTCTCTGTTTTTCTTTGCATATCTCCAACGAGGTTGGGATATAAGGAGTTAGGGTTTGAACTAGTCAAACCTTTGCAAGACCAGCCTTGCAAATCTCGATGGCCTCCCATGACGGATGAAAAGAAAGACGATGGGGCAAGAGATCCTATCAAAATATTGTTTTAAGAAGCCCTCGAGCGAAAAAGGAATGCAATGATGGATAACTTTGCCCAGATCCTTCAGCAGCTACCCAGGGGCGACGCATTGGCTTCCAACAGCTACTTTGGAAATGCCACACCATTTAAGGTGAAATTTAATTTTGAAATCCCCATATTCAAGGGTTAGATAGATCCAGATGTTGTTGATAAATGGTTAAATCTGCTAGAGGGTTATTTTTTGTTCATGATTTTTCCAGTCAGGAAAAAATTATTTTCACTCTTCTCAAAGCAGCCCTCCATGTCAAGGACCGGTGGGAAACCTACTGCGAGAAGAAGGATGGCTCACTATTTTCAGCCACACCCACTTGGGATTCATTCTAGGATGCCATCAAGGAGTAGTGCTACCCTATTAGAAGCTATGAGGATCAATACATAAAGTGAACCATGTTGCGGCAAGGGAGGGACCAAGATGTGCAGGAGTTTACCAATATTTTCCATACCATTTGCACAAAGTTGGGTATCAAGGATTCATAGTAGCATTTTGTACTAAAATATTGTGGCTACCTGCACAAGTACATCTTGGAAGAAATAGAATTCCTGAACATCCCATCACTCGGCACGACATGATGATATACCATCAAGGTCGAGAAAAATTTTAAACAAAAGAAGAAAGACTTTGGATCTGCAAATCCGAAGCAAGAGAAAGGTGCCCCCAATCTGGAGAAGAAAGGATAAAGCCAAGTCGGGGTGGCCCAAGACAACCCGCTAAAGCTGCAAGCAAAGAACCGTGTCGTGAAGCCGAAAAAGGACACAGGAAAGTGGTTTGAGTTCCATAAGAGATCCACTCACAACACATGTGAGTGTTGGGCCAAGCAGCCACTGGTGGCCGAGGTAAAGGTTTCAGAATCAGATGCATGTTCTGATTTTGAGTGAACCCGACAAGGGGATTGACAAAGGGAAGAAGATTATTGATGTAGAGCCCAACACCACCATTGTCACCATGAAGATCCAGAAGGAGGAACCCGAAAATCTAGAGGAGGAACATCTCTTCCACTCCTAGATGTGGGTAAAGGGCTCCCCACTACAGTTCATTTTTAATAGTGGGAGCTAAAAGAACCTCATTTCAGTAGCGGTTGTGAAGCGGCTGGGCTTACCGACCACAACACATCCACAACCGTACACCATTGGGTGGCTTCACCAAGGAAGGGATATTCGTGTGAGCTAGTAGTGTTGCCTTCCATACAACATTAAGCCCTTCGTAGATGAGATATTGTGTGACATTGCTCCCCTTGAATTTTGTGATGTATTATTAGGACAACCATACTTGTGGAAGTGACATGTTGTGTATGAATCAATGCCCCGTGTTGTTATTGTTACTTTGGGAAATAAGTTGTACAGGATACCAGAGGTAGCACTGCCTACCACCGTCTCTTTGGTTACTGCAAAAAAATGCAGTAAGCTCATTCCAAAAACTGGGAAATTTGTTTTCCTGGTGATACGCCCTCAAGGAAAGAAGAAGATGGTGGCCACGCCCTCCAAACAAGGTCACTCTGCATGACAACTACAGATGGACAAGGTCGTGGAGGAGTACAAGGACATCTTCACCTCCCCTGCAGTGGTTCCTCTACACTGTCAGGTCAAGCACTCCATTGATATGACCCTAGGTTCCCCGCTGCCCAATGGACCAATCTGTCAGCACTCCATTCTGGATAATGATGAAATCAAGAGGTAGATTTAGTAGTTGTTGTAAAAAGGTCACATTTGTCTGAGTTCATTGCCCTGCGGGAGACCGATCGTGTTGGTATAGAAGAAGGATGGGACTTGGAGACTTTGTATTGACTATTGGGCATTGAACAAGATCACTGTCTGTAATAGGTACTTGATCCCACAAATTGATGACCTCCTGGACCAACTGAAGGGTGCAAAATATTTCAGCAAGATCGATTTGAAGTCAGGATATCACCATGTACCAATCAAACCCTCTGATGTGTGGAAGACTGCCTTCAAATACAAGGAAGGCCTTTTCGAATGGTTGGTTATACCTTTCAGATTGAAAAATTCTCCCACAACCTTCATAAGGCTAATGGATGACATCTTATAGCCATTCATCAACTCATTTGTAGTGGTATACTTGTAGAAATTCCCACTATAGATCAACATATTATGCAATATACTAAAGCAAAATACAAGATCTACTTCTACAACAAACTTTGCGGAAGCTTAATGGAATGTGAGCAAGATCAATGAGAACACATATAACTGAGAATGAGAAATAAATCACACATAACACAAAAGAAATAACCCAGGGAAAGCCTAATCCTAAAACCTGAATCTCTGTATTATCATACAAGTGGAAATATGTTCAAGTTACAAAAAGAATCAGCTGTCAAGCTATACTACACTCTGTGCAATCAAATGATACAACTCATGGACTGAATAGATATAGTATATGTCCTCCTCAAGCCCTCCAAGCCTCCTATTTCCTTGTGTAGTTTTTCTTGGGGTCCAGTGATGCCACATGCGTAAATTGGCTTCATTACACTCACGAAACCTAAAGAAGTAACTGCGCGATCCTCAAGGAAAGAATACCTTCTGCATGCAAGCGATATTCACAATGGAATATTCTAGAAATTAATAGTACACTGCCCCTCCATCTGATCTCAATTGGGTCTCTATCTGAACTGACATGCATGAGTTATTTATGAGAGAATATTCAGTTATCTGAAGTGCAACAATTACATGCATGCATGCATTAACTAACCGAACTCACAATTAATTCAACAAACTGTTTGAATTAATCTAACTGAACTTGAATCAGTTAACTAAGCCAACTAATTACAACTCAATATTACAACTCATCCTTATCTATTTAATTGATGGATAAATTCCTCAATTAATGGAGAAACTGTTGCATGTCCTCACATAGACTTCATGTTTCATTTTCTACAACTAATTAACTCATGGTGAATTAATTAATTATTTTACAAACAGCTACTAAGATCAAATTCGAATTTTTACTTCTATATTTTAGTTTAGGGACTAACTAAAATAAGAAGGTATCCTAAAATGTTTTTCATAGTAATACTATATTTAGCATTTCTTGTTGCTATTTTCAACACTCCCTCTCAACTAGAAAGGGATTATCAGTAACCCCAATCCTGTCTCTGTGGAACTCGAACTTTCATTTTGACAATGCCTTCATCAAAATATCTGCATCCTGTTCCTCGGTCGAAACATACAGCAACAACATGATCCTCTTGACCACACAGTCTCGAAGATGGTGATATTGGATATCAATGTGCTTGGACCTATCATGAAAAACTGCATTCTCAGAGAGTTTGATACAACTTTGATTATCACAGTAGATCATGGTTAGATCCATCCTCTGACTAAACAATCCCACGAGAATCTTCCACATCCAAATGGCCTCACATATAGCCTGACTAGCAACCATGTATTCAACCTCTATTGAGCTAAGTGAAATTGACCTCTGTTTCCTGTTGTACCAAGAAACTACAGCTGAACCAAGGTTGAAGATTCCTCTAGAAGTTCTCTTTTGGTCTAATGGACTCCCTGCCCAATCCGCATCTCTGAAGCCTTGAAGCTTTACTCTCTCTTACCATCTGTATCACAATTTGAACTGAGATGTGCCTCTAATATATCTCAGCACATGCTTCATTGCCTTCCAAAACAGCTTGGTAGGTTGAACCATAGCTTGACTCAGCTAGTTCACCGCAAAGCATAAGTCAGGTCATGTGTTCAACAGATACATAACTGAACCCACTAGCTACCAATAAACCGTAACAGCTACTACCTCACTTGAAGTAGCATTCTCCTTCCTCTAGTTCCCAGCTAGAGCAGTCTGCATGGGCTTGCACTTCTCCATGTGAAAGTGCCCGAGTATCTCATCGGCATACTTACCTTGAGACACAAATACTTCACCATATTTATACCACACCTCCATGCCTAGAAAGTAGTGCATTAGACCCATGTGTTTCATTTCGAACTTTCTTGCAAGGTCCTCCTTACAAGACTATATTAGTTGATCATCACTTGTCAAAATCAAATCATCGACATAAAGAAAAATGATCAATGGTTTAACTTCTACCATGATGTGGTAAAGGTTCACATCTGCTTCACTCTTGGTGAAGCCCAACCTAGTGAAATACTTGTCGATCCTGGTGTACCAAGCACGGGGTGATTTCTTTAGCCCATGCAAAGCCCTCTTGAGTCCACACACATGCGACTCATGATCATAGGTCTTGAAACCTTTTGGCTACTCAATGTACACCTCCTCCTCAATCCTCACATTGAGGAATGTTGTCTTCACATACATCTGGTGGATCTTCCACCCCATTTGAGTTGATAGTGCAAACATCGATCTAGTCAATGAGTACCTTGCGATGGGAGAAAAAGTCTCATCGTGGTCGATCCCCTCAACCTGTGAGAAACCCCAGGATACAAACCTTGTCTTATGTTTCTCAACACTGCCATCAGCTGCCTGCTTTACCTTGTAAATCCATCTGGAACTCACCACTGACTAGCCTTGAGGTCTTGGGACAACATCCCACACACTGTTCTGAATGATAGAGTCATACTCTTCTACCATTGCATCAACCCAGACTAGTTGCTGCACTTCCTCCTTGAATGAAGAAGGTTCGATATCTGCACACTCCCCAACCAGGGCCATGTACCTAGTGTACCGCTTGGGCAACCTCCTCTGTATGCACTAAGAAGATGGTTTTCCCACATTCTCCCGTGCATCCAACATCAACCTATCAGCTTCCTTTGAGCATTTCCACCCATATCTGGAAGTCCCAGCATGAGTGGATGTATCCACTCCCAGATCCTCTGCATGCGGCTGCTCTGCATCAATCTGAGGCTCCTCCTCCTTAGGAACTGAAAGTTCCTCCTCCGCATGCAACTTGAGCTCCCTCTTAAGTGAGAATTGCATGGCTTTCTGCTCGTCGAACTTTAGATCCCTGTGTACCACTGTCCTCTGACTGGTAGGCAGGTACACCCAATAGTTGTGGGGTGTATCCATGTACCCCACAAGTATTCCAAACTCAGTTGTTGGATCCAACTTCTTTTGGGCATCTTTGGTCACATGATAGTAAATTGATGATCCAAATATTTAGAAGTGACTCACATCTGGTCACTTGCCGGAAAAAGCATCCATAGGTGTCTTCATTCCCAGTATACGGTGTGGGCTTCTATTCTACAAGTATACTGCTATATTGCATGTCTCAGCCCACAAATGCAGTGGTAGGATTTGGTCATGCAACATCACTCGAGCTGCTCCCACAATCGATATGTTCTTCCTTTTGGTCACCCCATTACGATATGGGATATGGGGTATCATCAATTCTCATTTAATTCCTTCTGCAGTGCAGAAGTCTTTAAACTGTTGGGAGACATACTCTTCACCATTGTCACTACGCAAGGCTTTTATTTTCCTTATAGGTTCTTTCTTTGCCAAGGTTTTAAACTCACAAAACCTCAAGAAGGTCTGATCCTTCTTTTTTATAAAGTAGATACAGCATCTACAAGAAAAATCATCAATAAAAATAACATAGTACCTTTGTTTAGCAGTAGAGGTTGTAGAGAATGGTCCACAAACATCTGAGTGAACTCGCTCCAGGTTTGCTCCAGCTCTAATGTCTTGATCTGGAAAGGAAGATTTTGCATACTTACCCAAGGTACAGCCTTTGCGTGTATTCGTCTGCTCAAGTTTTCCCTTGGGTAATCTGGTAGAAATATGCTACATGATCTTCAAGGCTCCATGGTGCAAGTGACCCAGTCTTCTATGCCATAGCTTGCCAACATCTTGGCTCTGCACCATCTCAGCTTTAGAACTCAATGTAGCATAATCATCTACCTCCAGCTTGTAGAGATTTGTCTACTCAAATCCCAATTCACTTTGTCTGTCTAGTACCGATGCCTAAGGAATACCTTTCCTTTACTAAAGACTACATCATAGCCTTTATCTTCTAGCATAGTGAAAGACACAAGATTCTTCTTCAGATCTGGTACATACTTTACATCAGTCAGGGTGAGGGAATATCCATGCTCCCTCTGAAACACAACCGTACCTTCACCTGAAACACGGTACTTTCCATCATCGCCCAGCTCAATCTGCATCTGGAGGTCCTTCTCCTCCAAGGTACTGAAAATATTCTTGTCACCTAAATGTGGAATGAAGCTCCACTATCCAGGTACCAGACACATCCCACCATGGATGAAACCATGCATGCGATAAGTGAGAAATCCAACTCAAACTGTGAGGCAAGTGCCTCACCATTAGATCCCTTCGAGGAACCCTTCTTGGATTTTTGTTGTGGACAATTCGTAGCATAATGGCCCATTTCATGACAATGAAAGCATCACACTTTCAATTTGTCAAACTTATTCCCACCATGGGAGGAACCAGATTTGGGATGGGATGTAATATCCCTCCCCTTAATAATAAATAATAAATAATAAATTAATATTAATTAAATGAGTAAATTATTAAATAATAAATATCTAAATGATATATAAAATAATAATAATAATAATAATGGTTATTCTCTAAATAAGAATAAATAGAAATAACACAAGAAAAGTAGGAAAAAGAAGAAAATAAAACAAGAAAGCTAAAGAAAAGAAAAGAAATAAAACAAGAAAACTAAAACATCAAAAGAAAAGTAAAGAAAGCTAAAAATCAAAGTCATATGTAGATACATGGAGTGTGTGCATGTGGTTCCCCATCCAATGTTTGCTCTATTTATTAGAGGCTGAGGAGGATGGGAGGCATTCCATCTTTTTGAGTTTCTATCTTTCATTCTCTTGGGAGAGTGGTGTTCTAAGACCTAGGAGTCACTGGCAGTAGTACGTTGATTGAGGGCTTGGGGGTGGCTAGTTGTAGCAAATCCTTGCACAATTGAGCCTATAGTTAGGTGGAGAGTCATCCCCAAAACCTTGTTGTCATTTGGCAGACTTCGATCACAGGTAATATAGGTATGTGCTTATTTGTTTGATTATGATTTTAATTAGGAAATTAACTTTATATTTACTTTGGACTGTTACATATGGTATCAAAGGCAGGGCTCAACCCTTAGGGCCTATTGGCATCTAAAAAAAAAAAATTATTTTGTCGGAATATTTAACTTGACTTGTTTTTTTTTTTGAAAGTCATGGGATGCTTGTTTTCCTACGAGTAATTTCCATAGCAACTAAACTTTGGAATCGAGGTTTCTAGATTTCTGCAATTCTGAGTGCAGATTTGTTTTCATTAATTCATTAGCCATTTTTAACAATTGTTTGTAGGCTCTGCCCAAACATAAACTGAGTAGTGTGTGTTTTATGATAGGCATAAGATAAAGCTCGTTTATAATAAATTTATATATTGTGGTTCTGAAGGATAATTTGTTTCTGTGATCATTTTTGTCTAGGAATTTTTTTTATTTTTGTTTGTTTATTTAATTATGGTATCAATATTTGACACAGTGCGGAAGGTTGAACACTCATTAAGAGATGCATTGGATCTTTATGTTAGAAATCAAGTGCATAACAACCTTACCTTAGACAAAGGACCGGTGATGGACCGTTCCTCCAGCAAATCTTCCTCATCAATAAGAATTGATTTCTTTTCGGCACTATGTCCTTATATCCAGAGAGGGTTTTCTTGACATAAATTCAAGCATCCCTGAAAATCTGGCTCTCGATGTTTCTGTTGAAATGGATGCAATTCATGTTGTATAATTTTCTGTTGTTTAAGCATAGGGATCCTAGGGTTAATTAACCACAGAAATCTATAGAGCTAAATATGCATAGCTAAATCTACATTGTAATTACTGAGCATTTTAGTTTTTCTTTCTTTCTCTCATGCCTCTCTTTGTATATCAAGCTTTCCGACCCATTCCCTCAGAGAAGGGGATAGATAATGCATATATAATCACTAATACTACCATAATTGATTGCCATAAATTAGATGGGTTGAATTAAAGCTTAATGAGTAAACAAAAACAGAGCAATGGCATCATTTCATTGTGAGAATCTCAAGCAATGGAGGATAAATTGAGATATTTTACAAAGATGTATTTGTCCACAGAATGAAATCAATGTATGCATATCATAATATCCCACAATATTTACAAAGGAATATGAATTGAAACATTTACCCGCTATCGCCCAGTATGATGATCTTCAACTATGTCTGTTTCCGGGTTGCCATAATCCCAAGCTTCCTTCAATTTCAGACCAGTATCTTTAGAGAAATCGAGAATATGGTCAGAAGATAACAAGATTTGACTTGTTTCTAGTTATGTATATTTCAAATCTACTCAGATGGGTTCCTGATACAGATCATGCACAGTTGAGTGATGCATCCTCATTTAAGAAGTTGAGCAATGGATTTTCATTCAATGTTAGAGTAGTCTTAGAACACATCAAATCTCTACAATTTTAGGTCTCTCAAATTACAACACCAAATTTTCATATGATACGAATTTGTTGGACATAATGTTTTCTAAATATATAAATCAATGTTTTTAAGCATCATTTGTTTGGCCTAATTTTGATGCTCGGAACCTTGCAAAGAGTTCTTTTTTTCTTTGATTTTTTTTTTTTTTTTCAAATTCTTTTGAAGATCGATTTTTTCAAGCCATTTTTTGTCCGCCCTGCCATTCTATGCCAAGGAGGGTGGCAATATTTATAATGAAATCCCATTATGTTCTTGTAGTGTCACCCTTCAAATAATAAACCTTGTGAAAATGGCTACCATGGGTGCTTAATGACAAATACATACAATTACCTAATGGAAGTTGGGGTTATAGAAGACATGAAGAACATGATAGACTCAGAATTTCCGGATCTCTCCTAAAGTTTCTAGGATTTTTCACTAAAATTTATTTTGGGTTATTCTCTCTTAGTTTTGTTTCTGAGTTATGGTTGTTAATCCCTTCATTTTTGTATGGTTGTAGACTTATCTTGTTTGACGGTGAAGTTTTATTTTTGCTCAGTTTGAAGTTATTTTTGGGTAAATTATGGATCTCTGCTTTATTGAACTTTATGTTTTTTGAAACCTTGTTGGTTTCCTTGTAGTAGTACTTTGTTTGAAGGTTTTCTTTTTACTTTAGCTGTCTACGCCATTCTCAAACATTGGATTTACTAAAAAGTAATTGACTTTCTTGAAAATCTTGATCATGTTAACTTCTTTTTATATGGAAAACACTAGCTTTTAGCTGGCACTCTATTATTGATCATATTGATTTTAATTATGCTATGGATTGACAGAAATTATCGAATTTGTTTTTCTAAATACGTTCGAGCATTAGCATCTCATGCAAAGTGTGAGATCTTCGGACACAAATTTTTTTTTTTTATGCATTTTTTCGAAGGAGTTGAAAAGTTACATGGCACAGTTTATAGAATGAAAATATTATAAAATGTGATGTCATGCTAAGGATTGCATTGACAGAAACTGCAAATCTACAGCGAGCTATCAATAGGCAAAAGACAAACAATTCAATTAATACGGTTACAACCATTTGTAGATAAATATGATCCACAAGGTTACCTCAAATGAAATGCATATATGTTCAAAGTCCAAGAAATAAAAGAAGCTCCTTCCCTCATCAAGAATTCAAAGTGCTAAAATGAATTGTAGACAATAGGTTTGTTCAGAGTTTCCTGGTATTATTTCAATCTATATGTTGTAATAAATGAATGTAAAACTCGGTAGCTATTAAAGCTTTGTTAAGGGTTGGATATGGTGTTTCCTTCACAGGTGCACTTGCAGGCAGGCCATCTTACTAATAAAATGATTTTATTTTTTGTTTTGGGGAAGGATAACCTTCCCAGTCATCCGATCCCGTTTTGGGTCAGGTGGTAGTTTCTCCTCTCTATGGTGTGAAATATTCCATTGGTTGTTTGATTTCTTAAATTTCCTTGGAGTAATCATTTAATAGCCATAATAATCTCAAGATACATTCAATAAATTTGTTTAACGATTTATTTTGTTAAAAGCATTCCATTTAATTCTTATAACATAAGTTATGATTTCTTAAACTGATACTTAAATATTTCACTCTACAACACAAAATTTCAATTTATCTTTATCCTTAAAAATCATGAATTTGTTTTGGTGTGACATATAATGATGAATAAATTTTCTTTCGAAATTCAAGTACCTTTTTAACACAACAATGCCACTAATATTCTTAAGCTTTGGTCATTCGAATTTGGATTTTACATTGAGACAATTCTCTAAGTTTCATTCTAACATCATTAGTACCTTCTAACTCATGTTTTCAATGGTTTTATACTACAAAATTTGTGATTGTTGATAATTTATGATAAAAATATATCTTATTAAAACTCATAAACTCTGATAATAAGGATAACTTATTAACCTTATTATTATTAGACTTTGATAATAATTATTGAGTATATTAGTTCTTATTTTATGCTTCCTCAAGTGATGAATCTTGATATTGAGTTACAATATTGTTTTATTTCTCGTACAAGGTCTCTATATCAACCTTCTTTTCTTTTTACGAGTCATCAACTTTCTATTCATTACATTTTGATAACTGATCTGGCTTTGGTAGACTAATATACTTTTAAACTAACTACAACTAGCTTATTTCTTTAGACTCATTATAAAAGTATGATATTAGAAGTGAGACTTGAAATTCCAGGGGTATTACCATTTATTTTGGAAGATCAACTGTAAGTGTTTGGCCGGTATAAGTTAAAGTTTGAAGCACTCATTAGTTCCTCATTGGTTTTTCTCATGCATCATCATAGACAATAGATTCTTGGTTTGAATACTGGCTCTTTCCTCTGTGATTCTCTGTTCTCATTAGAATCTCATTACATGGTAAAACCACTATCTCATTTTATTGAGTTGTTTGTATCATTTCCTAAATGCTATTTCATAAAATGAAAAGTGCTATAATCAACTACAACGGTTAAAGGTGTGACATAAAGTCACATAATTAAAGGCATATAGTTTTTTTATGACTCATTAATTGATTGGAAAAGTATATAATCTTGTAATCTTGGATGGTGATAATCTACCCATAATTGACGATGTATAATTCTCTGAAAGATTGCATGATTGATATGGTATACTGACATGCTTTTGTGGAGGAACAAATCTTTAATGCTAGTGTAACTACTCACCACCGGTTCATTTTAGTTTACATAGCACTTGAAGTATTTGCATATTTTGTCACCAATTAAAGTGCTCTTAAATAATGAAATATGTCCCAATTCACAATGGATAAACTCTGATATATTATTACCTTTAGATGATCATCTTTCACATGCATCTATTCATTATTCAATCTGATCTAATAGTCCTTGAATGCTGATCGTATTATTCACTAATTAAATTGGTTTGAATACTGTTCTCATTGTCCTTTAGCAATAGCTGTGGCTTGGTATTTCTCTAGTCTATTATTACAAGAACACAACTCTCTCAATATGATCTTGATGATTGGGATGCGCGAATCCACTTGGAGTGCTTACTTAGCTAAGACAGACTAAGTCATGTTTTATGGTTTGAACATTATGATACATCTAAATCGTACCCTATGATTTCAATTTAGTTTTGAGTATAAGTTATATGAGGTTTCATGATTCAAGGTTAATTGCATAGAGTGGATAAAATTTGTCTAAGAATAAATGGAAAGGAGAAACTTGCAATTTTTTAAGGATGATAACTAATGATAGCTCATGTGATTATGGCCAACATGGATTAGATGCTTAAGGTGGTAGAGAAGAAGTATCACAACAAGGGTAAGAAAACAGTAAGAAGGGGAAACCTATTTTGAAACATAATGGAAGAAACATAACATGGTACTCTAAAGGTGTCACTATAAGGTCTATCTAAGGATGATGTACATAAAGAAGAAAATATTGGCAATCAACTAATGAAGTTGAATAATCATGATAATAATGAAGGACATTTTTACGGAATATATCTATGAATAACAAGTAGGAGATGAAGGGATGTTCTATCAAGAAGAAAGTTCTTTTAAAGGTATTGATGAGTGGAGCGAGAAACATGATTGGTAATGGTCATAATCATGATCTACATATTTTAAAAATGTGCAGGTGTGAAGTTGCATGATGACCAAGTGATAATAAACGAGGGAGATATAGGAAGGAATGTTGCTAGAAATTTTATAAGGATACCTTGAGAAGGATTGTGTACATAGTGACAAAAGAAGTGAAAGTCAATTAATAGAGGTTGTATTTGAATAATTTTCACTCATTGTTTCATGAGTAGGACTTCCCGTAAAGTGAAAAGAGGTTGTTTCCACATAACACCTGACATTTAAATTTTTCATGGTCAATGATGGTAGTCGTGTTTCCAACTGTTTCAAAATCTACAATAAGAATCTTTTATGATAAAGAAATCAAATGGTATTGAGATACGAACTTGACAAACTCGACGAGATAAGAAAATATTTCTGTGGATGAAGTGCTAATTGTTAAATAAATTAACATGGATCAACAAATCCTCATGCAAGTAAATTAATCATGATATAAAATTAAATCATGATGAAATAATGTTTATATGCAGTTGCATATAGTGGTATTGGAATCAGTAAGCCAAAGGGTAAATGGATGTAAATCAAGGAATTTTAATTTTGAAATAGATGATGATGGAATAACTAGTAAATATCTTAAACAATTAATTTCACTAGAATTTCCTTGGGGAAGGAAGAATATATAACGAGAGATTAAGACCCAAGATGATGAGGTTCATGTGAAATTTAACGATGTACTTAGATGATTATGTCGTTGGTGTAAATGATCAACTACCTAGTAGAAAGAAGTGGAAATAATTATCGAAAAGTAATTGACAACTTGATGAAAACATATGGACGATGTTTCATGATATCATGGTAGGAGGATAAGGATGCAAATATGTTTCTTATAGTGTTAATGTATCCATACGATGATAGTGATATGCATAAGTCAAAGTATATTGACATATTCATTTACTACATGATGATAAGTATTTAATGTTGAATACTCATGATGGATATGATATGCATAATGTGGCAGAAGAGTTATGACGCTGTAATATGAGGTTTATTGAAATGTGGTTCATTTATGTGAAGTTATGATATGTCTTTGATGCCAAACTATTGATGATATAACTTACAATGGTATTTCAGGAGGTGAAGCATGTGATAGTTTCGCACAAATTTATGATATGCATGAGCATGCAGTTCGTTATTAGTGATAATGTTGCCATTAACATTGATGAATGTTCTCATGATGACATGCAAAACTTGGGATGTGGATTATTTCCTATGATACTATGATGGTATGGTTAATGCATTGGTTGCATGTTGGGGTGTAATGACTCACAGGACTCCACAAATGGTCCGAGAGGGCCGATTTATTTGATGATCTCCTGCGAGCCCATACGCACGAGGGAGAATAAGTAACACCATATGGGCTCGGGAAAAAACTCAATCAACACCTACATATTTCGGTAGTTCCTTTATCTTATGTATAGCTCTTGATGGATAGCTCTTGAAGAGATATGGGACCATCTTGAGGAGGCCAAGCGCTTGCTGTTCTAGGCTAGGTGCCTGTTATTGGATTGGGATGCCAAAGTCTGGAAGGGATATAAAGGACTTTGATGCCTAGGGCTGTGCACCTTAGTAGTTGTGGAGGGAGTGGGCCAACCTTGCAAGATGCCTGGGGTCATTGAGTACTAGACCAGATGCCTACCTTAGGCTAGAAGAGGTTTGGGTCAGGCGCGAGCCTTGGGGCCAGCTTTGGACTAGGATATAGACCGGGTTAGGCTTATGCCTGGTGCCAAAAGTGGGAAAAAGGAAAAATATTCCTTGAGATTTCCCAGGGTGTTGGGGACTTCTGATGCCTGTTAGTTATACTAGTTCAGTAGAAGGTGTTGGCAACATGAAGTAAATAAAAATAAA